>CAUYWW010000045.1:0-139000 GCA_963576845.1 Megachile leachella | reverse complement strand
GCTCGCTACTGCGCATGCGTACTCCGGCTCAAACCTGCACATGCGCATTCGAGCTCACTTCTGCGCATCTGCACACGGGCGTACTACTGCGCATGCGCACTCCGGCTCACTACAGCTCATGCGCACTCGGACTCACTACTGCGGATGCACAATCGGCCTCACTACTGCGCATGCGCACTCCGGCTCAGACCTGCACATGCGCACACGGACTCACTACTGCGGATGCGCCATCGGGCTCACTACTGTGCATGCGCACTCCGCCTCAGACCTGCACATGCGCACCCGAGCTCACTACTGCGCATGCGCACACGGGCTCACTACTGTGCATGCACACTCGGGCTCACTACTGCGCATGCGCACACGAGCTCACTACTGCGCATGCGCGCTCGGGGTCACTACTGCGCATGCGCACTCGGGGTCACTACTGCGCATGCGCACTCCGCCTCAGATCTGCACATGAACACTCGAGAACACTACTGCGCATGCGCACTCGGGCTCACTACTGCGCATGCACACACGGGCTCACTTCTGCGCATGCGCACTCGGGGTCACCACTGCGCATGCGCACTCCCCCTCAGACCTGCACATGCGCACTCGGGCCCATTACTGCGCATGCGCACACGGGCTCACACTGTGCATGCGCACTCGGGGTCACTACTGCTCATGTGTACTCCGGCTCAGACATGCCCATGCGCACTCGTGGTCGCTACTGCGCTTGCGCAGTCCGGCTCACACCTGCACTTGCGTATTCGAGCTCACTACTGCGCATGTGCACACGGGCGCACTACTGCGCATGCGCACTCGGACTCACTACTGCTCCAGCGCACTCGGACTCACTACTGCGCATGCGTACTCCGGCTCAGACCTGCCCATGCGCACGCGGGCACACCACTGCGCATGCGCACACGTTCTCACTACTGCGCATGCGCAGGCCGGCTCAGACCTGCACTCGCGCATTCGAGCTCACTTTTGCGCATGCGCACTCGGACTCACTACTGCTCATGCGCACTCGGACTCTCTACTGCGCATGCGCACTCCGGCGTAGAGCTGCACGTGCGTACTCGAGCTCTCTACTACGCATGCGCACGCGGGCTCACTACTGCGCATGCGCACCCGGGCTCACTACTGCGCATGCGCGCTCGGGGTCACTACTGCTCATGCACAATCGGGCTCACTACTGCGCACGCGCGCTCGGACTCACTACTGCTCATGCGCACACGGACTCACGACTGCGGATGCGCGCTAGGGCTCACTACTGCGGATGCGCAATCGGGTTCACTACTGCGCATGCACACACGGGCTCACTACTGCGCATGCGCACTCGGACTCACTACTGCGGATGCGCGCTCGGGCTCACTACTGCACATGCGCACTCGGGGTCACTACTGCTCATGCGCACTCGGACTCACTACTGCGCATGCACACACGGGCTCACTACTGCGCATGCACACACGGGCTCACTTCTGCGCATGCGCACTCGGACTCACTACTGCGCATGCGCGCTCGGACTCACTACGGCGCATGCGCGCTCGGCCTCACTACTGCGCATGCGCACTCCGGCTCAGACCTGCCCATGCGCACTCCGGCTCACCACTGCGCATGCGTACACGGGCTCACTTCTGCGCATGCGCACTCGGACTCACCACTGCGCATGCGCGCTCGGCCTCACTACTGCGCATGCGCACTCCGGCTCAGACCTGCACATGCGCACTCGAGCACACTACTGCGCATGCGCACGCGGGCTCACTACTGCGCATTGGCTCACGGGCTCACACTGTGCATGCACACTCGGGGTCACTACTGCGCATGAGCACTCGGGCTCACTACTGCGCATGCGCACACGTGCTCACTACTGTGCATGTGCACTCGGGCTCACTACTGCGCATGCGCACTCCGCCTCAGACCAGCAGATGCGCACTCGGGGTCACTACTGCGCATGCGCACTCGGACTCACTACTGCGGATGCGCGCTCGGGCTCACTATTGCGCATGCGCGCACGGGCTCACTACTGCACATGCGCGCACGGGCTCACTACTGCGCATGCGCACTCCGGCTCAAACCTGCACATGCGCATTCGAGCTCACTTCTGCGCATCTGCACACGGGCGTACTACTGCGCATGCGCAATCCGGTTCACTACAGCTCATGCGCACTCGGACTCACTACTGCGGATGCACAATCGGCCTCACTACTGCGCATGCGCGCACGGGCTCACTACTGTGCATGCGCAGCCGCGGTCACTACTGCTCATGCGCACTTGGACTCACTACTGCTCATAGGCACTCGGACTCACTCCTGCGGATGCGCAAACGGGCCCACCAGTGCGGATGCGCACTCCGGTCAGACCTGCACATGCGCACTCGTGGTCGCTACGGCGCATGCGCACTCGGGGTCACTAATGCGCATGCGCACTCGAGCTCACTTCTGCGCATGAGCACTCCGGCTGAGACCTGCACATGCGCACACGGACTCACTACTGCGGATGCCCACTCCGGTCAGAGCTGCACATGCGCACTCGTGGTCGCTACTGCACATGCGCAATCGTGGTAGCTACTGCGCATGTGCACTCGGGCACACCACTGCGCGTACGCACACGGGCTCGCTACTGCGCATGCGCAGTCCGGCTCAGACCTGCACTTGCGTATTCGAGCTCACTACTGCGCATGTGCACACGGCCGCACTACTGCGCATCGGCACTCGGACTCACTACTGCTCAAGCGCACTCGGACTCACAACTGCGCATGCGTACTCCGGCTCAGACCTGCCCATGCGCACTCGGGCACACCACTGCGCATGCGCACACGTTCTCACTACTGCGCATGCGCAGGCCGGCTCAGACCTGCACACGCGCATTCGAGCTCACTTTTGCGCATGCGCACTCGGACTCACTACTGCTCATGCGCACTCGGACTCTCTACTGCGCATGCGCACTCCGGCGTAGAGCTGCACGTGCGTACTCGAGCTCTCTACTACGCATGCGCACGCGGGCTCACTACTGCGCATGCGCGCTCGGGGTCACTACTGCTCATGCACAATCGGGCTCACTACTGCGCACGCGCGCTCGGACTCACTACTGCTCATGCGCACACGGACTCACGACTGCGGATGCGCGCTCGGGCTCACTACTGCGGATGCGCAATCGGGTTCACTACTGCGCATGCACACACGGGCTCACTACTGCGCATGCGCACACAGGCTCACTACTGCGCATGCGCGCTCGGGGGCCACTACTGCGCATGCGCACTCGGACTCACTACTGCGGATGCGCGCTCGGGCTCACTACTGCACATGCGCACTCGGGGTCACTACTGCTCATGCGCACTCGGACTCACTACTGCGCATGCGCACACGGGCTCACTACTGCGCATGCGCACTCCGGCTCAGACCTGCACATGCGCACACGGACTCACTACTCCGGATGCGCGCTCGGGCATACTACTGCGCATGCGCACACGGGCTCACTACTGCACATGCACACTCCGCCTCAGACCTGCACATGCGCACTCGAGCCCACTACTGCGCATGCGCACACGGGCTCACTACTGCGCATTCGCTCACGGGCCCACACTGTGCATGCACACTCGGGGTCACAACTGCGGAGTGATGCCCACTTGGACGCCGACCGTTTGGACGCGTCCCGATTGGACGGTCCCGATTCGACTCGTTCCATTTCGAAGCGGTGCCGATTGGACGCGTTCCAATTCTAAGCAGGGCTTATAGAACCTAACCTAACCAAATCTAACCTCTTCGAATTGGGACGCGTCGAATCGGCACCGCTTCGAATTGGAACGCGTCGAATCGGGACCGTCCAAACGGAACGCGTCCAATCGGTCGACGTCCAAGTGGGACACCCCCCAACTGCGCATGCGCACTCGGGCTCACTGCTGCGCATGCGCACACTGGCTCACTACTGTGCATGCGCACTCGGGGTCACTACTGCTCATGCGCACTCGGACTCACTGCTGCGGATGCGCAATCGGGCTCACAACTGCGCATGCGCGCTCGGACTCACTACTGCTCATGCGCACACAGACTCACGACTGCGCATGCACACACGGGCACACTTCTACGCGTGCGCACTCGGGGTCACTTCTGCTCATGCGCACTCGGCCTCACTACTGCGCATGCGCACTCCGGCTCAGACCTGCCCATGCGCACTCGGGTTCACCACTGCGCATGCGTACACGGACTCACTACTGCGCATCCGCACACGGGATCACTACTGCGCATGCGCCCTCGGAGTCACTACTGCGCATGCGCACTCGGGTTCACTAGTGCGCATGCGCACTCCGGCTCACTACTGCTCTAGCGCAGTCGGACTCACTACTGCGGATGCACAATCGGGCTCACTGCTGTGCATGCGCACTCGGGGTCACTACTGCGCATGCGCACTCGGGTTCACTACTGCGCATGCGCAGTCCGGCTCAGACTTGCACATGCGCATTCGAGCTCACTTCTGCGCATGTGCACACGGCCGCACTACTGCGCATCCGCACTCGGGCTCACTACTGCTCAAGCGCACTCGGACTCACTACTGCGCATGCACACTCCGCCTCAGACCTGCACATGCGCACTCGAGCCCACTACTGCGCATGCGCACACGGGCTCACTACTGCGCATTCGCTCACGGGCTCACACTGTGCATGCACACTCGGGGTCACAACTGCGCATGCGCACTCGGGCTCACTGCTGCGCATGCGCACACTGGCTCACTACTGTGCATGCGCACTCGGGGTCACTACTGCTCTTGCGCACTCGGACTCACTGCTGCGGATGCGCAATCGGGCTCACTACTGCGCATGCGCGCTCGGACTCACTACTGCTCATGCGCACACAGACTCACGACTGCGCATGCACACACGGGCACACTTCTACGCGTGCGCACTCGGGGTCACTTCTGCTCATGCGCACTCGGCCTCACTACTGCGCATGCGCACTCCGGCTCAGACCTGCCCATGCGCACTCGGGTTCACCACTGCGCATGCGTACACGGACTCACTACTGCGCATGCGCACACGGGATCACTACTGCGCATGCGGCCTCGTTGTCACTACTGCGCATGCGCACTCGGGTTCACTAGTGCGCATGCGCACTCCGGCTCACTACTGCTCATGCGCAGTCGGACTCACTACTGCGGATGCACAATCGGGCTCACTACTGTGCATGCGCACTCGGGGTCACTACTGCGCATGCGCACTCGGGTTCACTACTGCGCATGCGCAGTCCGGCTCAGACTTGCACATGCGCATTCGAGCTCACTTCTGCGCATGTGCACACGGCCGCACTACTGCGCATCCGCACTCGGGCTCACTACTGCTCAAGCGCACTCGGACTCACTACTGCGCATGCACACTCCGCCTCAGACCTGCACATGCGCACTCGAGCCCACTACTGCGCATGCGCACACGGGCTCACTACTGCGCATTCGCTCACGGGCTCACACTGTGCATGCACACTCGGGGTCACAACTGCGCATGCGCACTCGGGCTCACTGCTGCGCATGCCTACACTGGCTCACTACTGTGCATGCGCACTCGGGATCACTACTGCTCATGCGCACTCGGACTCACTGCTGCGGATGCGCAATCGGGCTCACTACTGCGCATGCGCGCTCGGACTCACTACTGCTCATGCGCACACAGACTCACGACTGCGGATGCGTTCTCGGGCTCACTACTGCGGATGCGCAATCGGGTTCACTTCTGCGCATGCACACACGGGCTTACTTCTGCGCATGCGCACTCCGGCTCACTACAGCTCATGCGCACTCGGACTCACTACTGCGGATGCACAATCGGCCTCACTACTGCGCATGCGCACTCCGGCTCAGACCTGCCCATGCGCACTCGGGTTCACCACTGCGCATGCGTACACGGACTCACTACTGCGCATGCGCACACGGGATCACTACTGCGCATGCGCCCTCGGAGTCACTACTGCGCATGCGCACTCGGGTTCACTAGTGCGCATGCGCACTCCGGCTCACTACTGCTCATGCGCAGTCGGACTCACTACTGCGGATGCACAATCGGGCTCACTACTGTGCATGCGCACTCGGGGTCACTACTGCGCATGCGCACTCGGGTTCACTACTGCGCATGCGCAGTCCGGCTCAGACTTGCACATGCGCATTCGAGCTCACTTCTGCGCATGTGCACACGGCCGCACTACTGCGCATCCGCACTCGGGCTCACTACTGCTCAAGCGCACTCGGACTCACTACTGCGCATGCACACTCCGCCTCAGACCTGCACATGCGCACTCGAGCCCACTACTGCGCATGCGCACACGGGCTCACTGCTGCGCATGCCCACACTGGCTCACTACTGTGCATGCGCACTCGGGATCACTACTGCTCATGCGCACTCGGACTCACTGCTGCGGATGCGCAATCGGGCTCACCACTGCGCATGCGCGCTCGGACTCACTACTGCTCATGCGCACACAGACTCACGACTGCGGATGCGTTCTCGGGCTCACTACTGCGGATGCGCAATCGGGTTCAATTCTGCGCATGCACACACGGGCTTACTTCTGCGCATGCGCACTCCGACTCACTACAGCTCATGCGCACTCGGACTCACTACTGCGGATGCACAATCGGCCTCACTACTGCGCATGCGCACTCCGGCTCAGACCTGCACATGCGCACACGGACTCACTACTGCGGATGCGCCATCGGGCTCACTACTGTGCATGCGCACTCCGCCTCAGACCTGCACATGCGCACCCGAGCTCACTACTGCGCATGCGCACACGGGCTCACTACTGTGCATGCACACTCGGGCTCACTACTGCGCATGCGCACACGAGCTCACTACTGCGCATGCGCGCTCGGGGTCACTACTGCGCATGCGCACTCGGGGTCACTACTGCGCATGCGCACTCCGCCTCAGATCTGCACATGAACACTCGAGAACACTACTGCGCATGCGCACTCGGGCTCACTACTGCGCATGCACACACGGGCTCACTTCTGCGCATGCGCACTCGGGGTCACCACTGCGCATGCGCACTCCCCCTCAGACCTGCACATGCGCACTCGAGCCCATTACTGCGCATGCGCACACGGGCTCACACTGTGCATGCGCACTCGGAGTCACTACTGCTCATGTGTACTCCGGCTCAGACATGCCCATGCGCACTCGTGGTCGCTACTGCGCTTGCGCAGTCCGGCTCACACCTGCACTTGCGTATTCGAGCTCACTACTGCGCATGTGCACACGGGCGCACTACTGCGCATGCGCACTCGGACTCACTACTGCTCCAGCGCACTCGGACTCACTACTGCGCATGCGTACTCCGGCTCAGACCTGCCCATGCGCACGCGGGCACACCACTGCGCATGCGCACACGTTCTCACTACTGCGCATGCGCAGGCCGGCTCAGACCTGCACACGCGCATTCGAGCTCACGTTTGCGCATGCGCACTCGGACTCTCTACTGCGCATGCGCACTCCGGCGTAGAGCTGCACGTGCGTACTCGAGCTCTCTACTACGCATGCGCACGCGGGCTCACTACTGCGCATGCGCACCCGGGCTCACTACTGCGCATGCGCGCTCGGGGTCACTACTGCTCATGCACAATCGGGCTCACTACTGCGCACGCGCGCTCGGACTCACTACTGCTCATGCGCACACGGACTCACGACTGCGGATGCGCGCTAGGGCTCACTACTGCGGATGCGCAATCGGGTTCACTACTGCGCATGCACACACGGGCTCACTACTGCGCATGCGCACTCGGACTCACTACTGCGGATGCGCGCTCGGGCTCACTACTGCACATGCGCACTCGGGGTCACTACTGCTCATGCGCACTCGGACTCACTACTGCGCATGCACACACGGGCTCACTACTGCGCATGCACACACGGGCTCACTTCTGCGCATGCGCACTCGGACTCACTACTGCGCATGCGCGCTCGGCCTCACTACTGCGCATGCGCACTCCGGCTCAGACCTGCCCATGCGTACACGGACTCAGTACTGCGCATGCGCGATCGGGCTCACTACTGCGCATGCACACACGGGCTCACTTCTGCCCATGCGCACTCCGGCTCACCACTGCGCATGCGTACACGGGCTCACTTCTGCGCATGCGCACTCGGACTCACCACTGCGCATGCGCGCTCGGCCTCACTACTGCGCATGCGCACTCCGGCTCAGACCTGCACATGCGCACTCGAGCACACTACTGCGCATGCGCACGCGGGCTCACTACTGCGCATTGGCTCACGGGCTCACACTGTGCATGCACACTCGGGGTCACTACTGCGCATGAGCACTCGGGCTCACTACTGCGCATGCGCACACGTGCTCACTACTGTGCATGTGCACTCGGGCTCACTACTGCGCATGCGCACTCCGCCTCAGACCAGCAGATGCGCACTCGGGGTCACTACTGCGCATGCGCACTCGGACTCACTACTGCGGATGCGCGCTCGGGCTCACTATTGCGCATGCGCGCACGGGCTCACTACTGCACATGCGCGCACGGGCTCACTACTGCGCATGCGCACTCCGGCTCAAACCTGCACATGCGCATTCGAGCTCACTTCTGCGCATCTGCACACGGGCGTACTACTGCGCATGCGCACTCCGGCTCACTACAGCTCATGCGCACTCGGACTCACTACTGCGGATGCACAATCGGCCTCACTACTGCGCATGCGCACTCCGGCTCAGACCTGCACATGCGCTCACGGACTCACTACTGCGGATGCGCCATCGGGCTCACTAGTGTGCATGCGCACTCCGCCTCAGACTTGCACATGCGCACCCGAGCTCACTACTGCGCATGCGCACACGGGCTCACTACTGTGCATGCACACTCGGGCTCACTACTGCGCATGCGCACACGAGCTCACTACTGCGCATGCGCGCTCGGGGTCACTACTGCGCATGCGCACTCGGGGTCACTACTGCGCATGCGCACTCCGCCTCAGATCTGCACATGAACACTCGAGAACACTACTGCGCATGCGCACTCGGGCTCACTACTGCGCATGCACACACGAGCTCACTACTGCGCATGCGCGCTCGGGGGCCACTACTGCGCATGCGCACTCGGGCTCACTGCTGCGCATGCGCACACTGGCTCACTACTGGGCATGTGCACTCGGGGTCACTACTGTTCATGCGTACTCCGGCTCAGACCTGTCCATGCGCACTCGTGGTCGCTACTGCGCATACGCACGCGGGTACACCACTGCGCATGCGCGCTCGGGCTCACCCCTGCGCATGCGCACTCTGGTCAGGTCTGCACATGCGCACTCGGGCTCACTACTGCGCATACGCGCTCCGGATCGCTACTGCGCATACGCGCTCCGGGTCGCTACTGCGCACACGCGCTCGGGGTCGCTACTGCGAATGCGCACTCGGGGTCACTACTGCGCATGCGCACACCGGCTCAGACATGCACATGCCCTCTCGAGCTCACTTCTGCGCATGCGCACACGGGCGCACTACTGCGCATGCGCGCACGGGCTCACTACTGTGCATGCGCAGCCGCGGTCACTACTGCTCATGCGCACTTGGACTCACTACTGCTCATAGGCACTCGGACTCACTCCTGCGGATGCGCAAACGGGCCCACTAGTGCGGATGCGCACTCCGGTCAGACCTGCACATGCGCACTCGTGGTCGCTACGGCGCATGCGCACTCGGGGTCACTAATGCGCATGCGCACTCGAGCTCACTTCTGCGCATGAGCACTCCGGCTGAGACCTGCACATGCGCACACGGACTCACTACTGCGGATGCCCACTCCGGTCAGAGCTGCACATGCGCACTCGTGGTCGCTACTGCACATGCGCAATCGTGGTAGCTACTGCGCATGTGCACTCGGGCAAACCACTGCGCGTACGCACACGGGCTCGCTACTGCGCATGCGCAGTCCGGCTCAGACCTGCACTTGCGTATTCGAGCTCACTACTGCGCATGTGCACACGGCCGCACTACTGCGCATCCGCACTCGGACTCACTACTGCTCAAGCGCACTCGGACTCACAACTGCGCATGCGTACTCCGGCTCAGACCTGCCCATGCGCACTCGGGCACACCACTGCGCATGCGCACACGTTCTCACTACTGCGCATGCGCAGGCCGGCTCAGACCTGCACACGCGCATTCGAGCTCACTTTTGCGCATGCGCACTCGGACTCACTACTGCTCATGCGCACTCGGACTCTCTACTGCGCATGCGCACTCCGGCGTAGAGCTGCACGTGCGTACTCGAGCTCTCTACTACGCATGCGCACGCGGGCTCACTACTGCGCATGCGCGCTCGGGGTCACTACTGCTCATGCACAATCGGGCTCACTACTGCGCACGCGCGCTCGGACTCACTACTGCTCATGCGCACACGGACTCACGACTGCGGATGCGCGCTCGGGCTCACTACTGCGGATGCGCAATCGGGTTCACTACTGCGCATGCACACACGGGCTCACTACTGCGCATGCGCACACGGGCTCACTACTGCGCATGCGCGCTCGGGGGCCACTACTGCGCATGCGCACTCGGACTCACTACTGCGGATGCGCGCTCGGGCTCACTACTGCACATGCGAACTCGGGGTCACTACTGCTCATGCGCACTCGGACTCACTACTGCGCATGCGCACACGGGCTCACTACTGCGCATGCGCACTCCGGCTCAGACCTGCACATGCGCACACGGACTCACTACTCCGGATGCGCGCTCGGGCATACTACTGTGCATGCGCACTCGGGGTCACTACTGCTCATGCGCACTCGGACTCACTGCTGCGGATGCGCAATCGGGCTCACTACTGCGCATGCGTGCTCGGACTCACTACTGCTCATGCGCACACAGACTCACGACTGCGCATGCACACACGGGCACACTTCTACGCGTGCGCACTCGGGGTCACTTCTGCTCATGCGCACTCGGCCTCACTACTGCGCATGCGCACTCCGGCTCAGACCTGCCCATGCGCACTCGGGTTCACCACTGCGCATGCGTACACGGACTCACTACTGCGCATCCGCACACGGGATCACTACTGCGCATGCGCCCCCGGAGTCACTACTGCGCATGCGCACTCGGGTTCACGAGTGCGCATGCGCACTCCGGCTCACTACTGCTCATGCGCAGTCGGACTCACTACTGCGGATGCACAATCGGGCTCACTACTGTGCATGCGCACTCGGGGTCACTACTGCGCATGCGCACTCGGGTTCACTACTGCGCATGCGCAGTCCGGCTCAGACTTGCACATGCGCATTCGAGCTCACTTCTGCGCATGTGCACACGGCCGCACTACTGCGCATCCGCACTCGGGCTCACTACTGCTCAAGCGCACTCGGACTCACTACTGCGCATGCACACTCCGCCTCAGACCTGCACATGCGCACTCGAGCCCACTACTGCGCATGCGCACACGGGCTCACTACTGCGCATTCGCTCACGGGCTCACACTGTGCATGCACACTCGGGGTCACAACTGCGCATGCGCACTCGGGCTCACTGCTGCGCATGCGCACGCCGGCTCACTACTGCTCATGCGCAGTCGGACTCACTACTGCGGATGCACAATCGGGCTCCCTACTGTGCATGCGCACTCGGGGTCACTACTGCGCATGCGCACTCGGGCTCACTACTGCGCATGCGCGCTCGGACTCACTACTGCTCATGCGCACACAGACTCACGACTGCGGATGCGTTCTCGGGCTCACTACTGCGGATGCGCAATCGGGTTCACTTCTGCGCATGCACACACGGGCTTGCTTGTGCGCATGCGCACTCCGGCTCACTACAGCTCATGCGCACTCGGACTCACTACTGCGGATGCACAATCGGCCTCACTACTGCGCATGCGCACTCCGGCTCAGACCTGCACATGCGCATTCGAGCTCACTTCTGTGCATGTGCACAGGGGCGCACTACTGCGCATGCGCACACGGGCTCACTACTGCGCATGCGGGCTCGGGGTCACTAGTGCGCCTGCGCACTCGTGGTCACTACTGCGCATGCGCACTCGGGTTCACTACTGCGCATGCGCACTCCGGCTCAGACCTGCCCATGCGCACTCGGGTTCACCACTGCGCATGCGTACACGGACTCACTACTGCGCATGCGCACACGGGATCACTACTGCGCATGCGCCCTCGGAGTCACTACTGCGCATGCGCACTCGGGTTCACTAGTGCGCATGCGCACTCCGGCTCACTACTGCTCATGCGCAGTCGGACTCACTACTGCGGATGCACAATCGGGCTCACTACTGTGCATGCGCACTCGGGGTCACTACTGCGCATGCGCACTCGGGTTCACTACTGCGCATGCGCAGTCCGGCTCAGACTTGCACATGCGCATTCGAGCTCACTTCTGCGCATGTGCACACGGCCGCACTACTGCGCATCCGCACTCGGGCTCACTACTGCTCAAGCGCACTCGGACTCACTACTGCGCATGCACACTCCGCCTCAGACCTGCACATGCGCACTCGAGCCCACTACTGCGCATGCGCACACGGGCTCACTACTGGGCATTCGCTCACGGGCTCACACTGTGCATGCACACTCGGGGTCACAACTGCGCATGCGCACTCGGGCTCACTGCTGCGCATGCGCACACTGGCTCACTACTGTGCATGCGCACTCGGGGTCACTACTGCTCATGCGCACTCGGACTCACTGCTGCGGATGCGCAATCGGGCTCACTACTGCGCATGCGCGCTCGGACTCACTACTGCTCATGCGCACACAGACTCACGACTGCGCATGCACACACGGGCACACTTCTACGCGTGCGCACTCGGGGTCACTTCTGCTCATGCGCACTCGGCCTCACTACTGCGCATGCGCACTCCGGCTCAGACCTGCCCATGCACACTCGGGGTCACAACTGCGCATGCGCACTCGGGCTCACTGCTGCGCATGCCCACACTGGCTCACTACTGTGCATGCGCACTCGGGATCACTACTGCTCATGCGCACTCGGACTCACTGCTGCGGATGCGCAATCGGGCTCACCACTGCGCATGCGCGCTCGGACTCACTACTGCTCATGCGCACACAGACTCACGACTGCGGATGCGTTCTCGGGCTCACTACTGCGGATGCGCAATCGGGTTCACTTCTGCGCATGCACACACGGGCTTACTTCTGCGCATGCGCACTCCGGCTCACTACAGCTCATGCGCACTCGGACTCACTACTGCGGATGCACAATCGGCCTCACTACTGCGCATGCGCACTCCGGCTCAGACCTGCACATGCGCATTCGAGCTCACTTCTGTGCATGTGCACAGGGGCGCACTACTGCGCATGCGCACACGGGCTCACTACTGCGCATGCGGGCTCGGGGTCACTAGTGCGCCTGCGCACTCGTGGTCACTACTGCGCATGCGCACTCGGGTTCACTACTGCGCATGCACACACGGGCTCACTTCTGCGCATGCGCACTCGGACTCACTACTGCGCGTGCGCACTCGGGCACACCACTGCGCATGCGCACACGGGCTCACTACTGCGCATGCGCAGTCCGGCTTAGGCCTGCACATGCGCATTCGAGCTCACTTCTGCGCATATGCGCACGGGCGCACTACTGCGCTTGCGCACTCGGACTCACTACTGCTCATGCGCACTTGGACTCACTACTGCCGATGCGCAATCACGCTCACTACTGCGCATGCGCACACGGGCTCATTACAGCGCACGCGCACTCGGGCTCACTACTGCGCATGCGCACACGTGCTCACTACTGTGCATGTGCACTCGGGCTCACTACTGTGCATGTGCACTCGGGCTCACTACTGCGCATGCGCACTCCGCCTCAGACCAGCAGATGCGCACTCGGGGTCACTACTGCGCATGCGCACTCGGACTCACTACTGCGGATGCGCGCTCGGGCTCACTATTGCGCATGCGCGCACAAGATCACTACTGCGCATGCGCGCACGGGCTCACTACTGCACATGCGCGCACGGGCTCGCTACTGCGCATGCGCACTCCGGCTCAAACCTGCACATGCGCATTCGAGCTCACTTCTGCGCATCTGCACACGGGCGTACTACTGCGCATGCGCACTCCGGCTCACTACAGCTCATGCGCACTCGGACTCACTACTGCGGATGCACAATCGGCCTCACTACTGCGCATGCGCACACCGGCTCAGACCTGCACATGCGCACACGGACTCACTACTGCGGATGCGCCATCGGGCTCACTACTGTGTATGCGCACTCCGGCTCAGACCTGCCCATGCGCACTTGGGTTCACCACTGCGCATGCGTACACGGACTCACTACTGCGCATGCGCACACGGGATCACTACTGCGCATGCGCCCTCGGAGTCACTACTGCGCATGCGCACTCGGGTTCACTAGTGCGCATGCGCACTCCGGCTCACTACTGCTCATGCGCAGTCGGACTCACTACTGCGGATGCACAATCGGGCTCACTACTGTGCATGCGCACTCGGGCTCACTACTGCTCAAGCGCACTCGGACTCACTACTGCGCATGCACACTCCGCCTCAGACCTGCACATGCGCACTCGAGCCCACTACTGCGCATGCGCACACGGGCTCACTACTGCGCATTCGCTCACGGGCTCACACTGTGCATGCACACTCGGGGTCACAACAGCGCATGCGCACTCGGACTCACTGCTGCGGATGCGCAATCGGGCTCACCACTGCGCATGCGCGCTCGGACTCACTACTGCTCATGCGCACACAGACTCACGACTGCGGATGCGTTCTCGGGCTCACTACTGCGGATGCGCAATCGGGTTCACTTCTGCGCATGCACACACGGGCTTACTTCTGCGCATGCGCACTCCGGCTCACTACAGCTCATGCGCACTCGGACTCACTACTGCGGATGCACAATCGGCCTCACTACTGCGCATGCGCACTCCGGCTCAGACCTGCACATGCGCATTCGAGCTCACTTCTGTGCATGTGCACAGGGGCGCACTACTGCGCATGCGCACACGGGCTCACTACTGCGCATGCGGGCTCGGGGTCACTAGTGCGCCTGCGCACTCGTGGTCACTAGTGCGCCTGCGCACTCGTGGTCACTACTGCGCATGCGCACTCGGGTTCACTACTGCGCATGCACACACGGGCTCACTTCTGCGCATGCGCACTCGGACTCACTACTGCGCGTGCGCACTCGGGCACACCACTGCGCATGCGCACACGGGCCCACTACTGTGCATGCACACTCGGGCTCACTACTGCGCATGCGCACACGAGCTGACTACTGCGCATGCGCGCTCGGGGTCACTACTGCGCATGCGCACTCCGCCTCAGATCAGCACATGAAAACACTCGAGAACACTACTGCGCATGCGCACTCGGGCTCACTACTGCGCATGCACACACGGGCTCACTTCTGCGCATGCGCACTCGGGGTCACCACTGCGCATGCGCACTCCCCCTCAGACCTGCACATGCGCACTCGAGCCCATTACTGCGCATGCGCACACGGGCTCACACTGTGCATGCACACTCGGGGTAACAATTGCGCATGCGCACTCGGGCTCACTACTGTGCATGCGCAGCCGCGGTCACTACTGCTCATGCGCACTTGGACTCACTACTGCTCATAGGCACTCGGACTCACTCCTGCGGATGCGTAAACGGGCCCACTAGTGCGGATGCGCACTCCGGTCAGACCTGCACATGCGCACTCGTGGTCGCTACGGCGCATGCGCACTCGGGGTCACTAATGCGCATGCGCACTCGAGCTCACTTCTGCGCATGAGCACTCCGGCTGAGACCTGCACATGCGCACACGGACTCACTACTGCGGATGCCCACTCCGGTCAGAGCTGCACATGCGCACTCGTGGTCGCTACTGCACATGCGCAATCGTGGTAGCTACTGCGCATGTGCACTCGGGCACACCACTGCGCGTACGCACACGGGCTCGCTACTGCGCATGCGCAGTCCGGCTCAGACCTGCACTTGCGTATTCGAGCTCACTACTGCGCATGTGCACACGGCCGCACTACTGCGCATCCGCACTCGGACTCACTACTGCTCAAGCGCACTCGGACTCTCTACTGCGCATGCGCACTCCGGCGTAGAGCTGCACGTGCGTACTCGAGCTCTCTACTACGCATGCGCACACGGGCTCACTACTGCGCATGCGCGCTCGGGGTCACTACTGCTCATGCACAATCGGGCTCACTACTGCGCACGCGCGCTCGGAGTCACTACTGCTCATGCGCACACGGACTCACGACTGCGCATGCGCACACGGGCTCACTACTGCGCATGCGCACTCCGGCTCAGACCTGCACATGCGCACACGGACTCACTACTCCGGATGCGCGCTCGAGCATACTACTGCGCATGCGCACACGGGCTCACTACTGCGCATGCACACTCCGCCTCAGACCTGCACATGCGCACTCGAGCCCACTACTGCGCATGCGCACACGGGCTCACTACTGCGCATTCGCTCACGGGCCCACACTGTGCATGCACACTCGGGGTCACAACTGCGCATGCGCACTCGGGCTCACTGCTGCGCATGCGCACACTGGCTCACTACTGTGCATGCGCACTCGGGGTCACTACTGCTCATGCGCACTCGGACTCACTGCTGCGGATGCGCAATCGGGCTCACTACTGCGCATGCGCGCTCGGACTCACTACTGCTCATGCGCACACAGACTCACGACTGCGCATGCACACACGGGCACACTTCTACGCGTGCGCACTCGGGGTCACTTCTGCTCATGCGCACTCGGCCTCACTACTGCGCATGCGCACTCCGGCTCAGACCTGCCCATGCGCACTCGGGTTCACCACTGCGCATGCGTACACGGACTCACTACTGCGCATCCGCACACGGGATCACTACTGCGCATGCGCCCTCGGAGTCACTACTGCGCATGCGCACTCGGGTTCACTAGTGCGCATGCGCACTCCGGCTGACTACTGCTCATGTGCAGTCGGACTCACTACTGCGGATGCACAATCGGGCTCACTACTGTGCATGCGCACTCGGGGTCACTACTGCGCATGCGCACTCGGGTTCACTACTGCGCATGCGCAGTCCGGCTCAGACTTGCACATGCGCATTCGAGCTCACTTCTGCGCATGTGCACACGGCCGCACTACTGCGCATCCGCACTCGGGCTCACTACTGCTCAAGCGCACTCGGACTCACTACTGCGCATGCACACTCCGCCTCAGACCTGCACATGCGCACTCGAGCCCACTACTGCGCATGCGCACACGGGCTCACTACTGCGCATTCGCTCACGGGCTCACACTGTGCATGCACACTCGGGGTCACAACTGCGCATGCGCACTCGGGCTCACTGCTGCGCATGCGCACACTGGCTCACTACTGTGCATGCGCACTCGGGGTCACTACTGCTCATGCGCACTCGGACTCACTGCTGCGGATGCGCAATCGGGCTCACTACTGCGCATGCGCGCTCGGACTCACTACTGCTCATGCGCACACAGACTCACGACTGCGCATGCACACACGGGCATACTTCTACGCGTGCGCACTCGGGGTCACTTCTGCTCATGCGCACTCGGCCTCACTACTGCGCATGCGCACTCCGGCTCAGACCTGCCCATGCGCACTCGGGTTCACCACTGCGCATGCGTACACGGACTCACTACTGCGCATGCGCACACGGGATCACTACTGCGCATGCGGCCTCGTTGTCACTACTGCGCATGCGCACTCGGGTTCACTAGTGCGCATGCGCACTCCGGCTCACTACTGCTCATGCGCAGTCGGACTCACTACTGCGGATGCACAATCGGGCTCACTACTGTGCATGCGCACTCGGGGTCACTACTGCGCATGCGCACTCGGGTTCACTACTGCGCATGCGCAGTCCGGCTCAGACTTGCACATGCGCATTCGAGCTCACTTCTGCGCATGTGCACACGGCCGCACTACTGCGCATCCGCACTCGGGCTCACTACTGCTCAAGCGCACTCGGACTCACTACTGCGCATGCACACTCCGCCTCAGACCTGCACATGCGCACTCGAGCCCACTGCTGCGCATGCCCACACTGGCTCACTACTGTGCATGCGCACTCGGGATCACTACTGCTCATGCGCACTCGGACTCACTGCTGCGGATGCGCAATCGGGCTCACTACTGCGCATGCGCGCTCGGACTCACTACTGCTCATGCGCACACAGACTCACGACTGCGGATGCGTTCTCGGGCTCACTACTGCGGATGCGCAATCGGGTTCACTTCTGCGCATG
This sequence comes from Megachile leachella, assembly GCA_963576845.1. Classification (NCBI taxonomy): domain Eukaryota; kingdom Metazoa; phylum Arthropoda; class Insecta; order Hymenoptera; family Megachilidae; genus Megachile; species Megachile leachella. The sequence continues at coordinate 120,767 of CAUYWW010000045.1, read as the reverse complement.
CACACACGGGCTTACTTCTGCGCATGCGCACTCCGGCTCACTACAGCTCATGCGCACTCGGACTCACTACTGCGGATGCACAATCGGCCTCACTACTGCGCATGCGCACTCCGGCTCAGACCTGCACATGCGCATTCGAGCTCACTTCTGTGCATGTGCACAGGGGCGCACTACTGCGCATGCGCACACGGGCTCACTACTGCGCATGCGGGCTCGGGGTCACTAGTGCGCCTGCGCACTCGTGGTCACTACTGCGCATGCGCACTCGGGTTCACTACTGCGCATGCGCACTCCGGCTCAGACCTGCCCATGCGCACTCGGGTTCACCACTGCGCATGCGTACACGGACTCACTACTGCGCATGCGCACACGGGATCACTACTGCGCATGCGCACTCGGGGTCACTACTGCGCATGCGCACTCGGGTTCACTACTGCGCATGCGCAGTCCGGCTCAGACTTGCACATGCGCATTCGAGCTCACTTCTGCGCATGTGCACACGGCCGCACTACTGCGCATCCGCACTCGGGCTCACTACTGCTCAAGCGCACTCGGACTCACTACTGCGCATGCACACTCCGCCTCAGACCTGCACATGCGCACTCGAGCCCACTACTGCGCATGCGCACACGGGCTCACTACTGCGCATTCGCTCACGGGCTCACACTGTGCATGCACACTAGGGGTCACAACTGCGCATGCGCACTCGGGCTCACTGCTGCGCATGCCCACACTGGCTCACTACTGTGCATGCGCACTCGGGATCACTACTGCTCATGCGCACTCGGACTCACTGCTGCGGATGCGCAATCGGGCTCACTACTGCGCATGCGCGCTCGGACTCACTACTGCTCATGCGCACACAGACTCACGACTGCGGATGCGTTCTCGGGCTCACTACTGCGGATGCGCAATCGGGTTCACTTCTGCGCATGCACACACGGGCTTACTTCTGCGCATGCGCACTCCGGCTCACTACAGCTCATGCGCACTCGGACTCACTACTGCGTATGCACAATCGGCCTCACTACTGCGCATGCGCACTCCGGCTCAGACCTGCACATGCGCATTCGAGCTCACTTCTGTGCATGTGCACAGGGGCGCACTACTGCGCATGCGCACACGGGCTCCCTACTGCGCATGCGGGCTCGGGGTCACTAGTGCGCCTGCGCACTCGTGGTCACTACTGCGCATGCGCACTCGGGTTCACTACTGCGCATGCGCACTCCGGCTCAGACCTGCCCATGCGCACTCGGGTTCACCACTGCGCATGCGTACACGGACTCACTACTGCGCATGCGCACACGGGATCACTACTGCGCATGCGCCCTCGGAGTCACTACTGCGCATGCGCACTCGGGTTCACTAGTGCGCATGCGCACTCCGGCTCACTACTGCTCATGCGCAGTCGGACTCACTACTGCGGATGCACAATCGGGCTCACTACTGTGCATGCGCACTCGGGGTCACTACTGCGCATGCGCACTCGGGTTCACTACTGCGCATGCGCAGTCCGGCTCAGACTTGCACATGCGCATTCGAGCTCACTACTGCGCATGTGCACACGGGCGCACTACTGCGCGTGCGCACTCGGACTCACTACTGCTCATGCGCACTCGGACTCTCTACTGCGCATGCGCACTCCGGCGCAGACCTGCACGTGCGCACTCGAGCTCACTACTGCTCATGCGCACTCGGAATCACTACTGCTCATGCGCACTCGGGGTCACTACGGCGCATGCGGGCTCGGGGTCACTAGTGCGCATGCGCACTCGGGGTCACTACTGCGCATGCGCACTTCGGCTCACTACTGCTCATGCGCACTCGGACTCACTACTGCGGATGCACAATCGGGCTCACTACTGCGCATGCGCACTCCGGCTCAGACCTGCACATGCGCACTCGGACTCACTACTGCGGATGCGCGCTCGGTCATACTACTGCGCATGCGCACACGGGCTCACTACTGCGCATGCACACTCCGCCTCAGACCTGCACATGCGCTCCCAAGCCCACTACTGCGCATGCGCACACGGGCTCACTACTGCGCATTCGCTCACGGGCCCACACTGTGCATGCACACTCGGGGTCACAATTGCGCATGCGCACTCAGGCTCACTGCTGCGCATGGGCACACTGGCTCACTACTGTGCATGTGCACTCGGGGTCACTACTGTTCATGCGTACTCCGTCTCAGACCTGTCCATGCGCACTCGTGGTCGCTACTGCGCATACGCACGCGGGCACACCACTGCGCATGCGCACACGGGCTCACTACTGAGCTTGCGCAGTCCGGCTCACACCTGCACTTGCGTATACGAGCTCACTTTTGCGCATGCGCACTCGGACTCATTACTGCTCATGCGCACTCGGACTCTCTACTGCGCATGCGCACACGGACTCACTACTGCGGATGCGCACTCCGGTCAGACCTCCACATGCGCACTCGTGGTCGCTACGGCGCATGCGCACTCGGGGTCACTAATGCGCATGCGCACTCGAGCTCACTTCTGCGCATGCGCACTCGAGCTCACTTCTGCGCATGAGCACTCCGGCTGAGACCTGCACATGCGCACACGGACTCACTACTGCGGATGCCCACTCCGGTCAGAGCTGCACATGCGCACTCGTGGTCGCTACTGCACATGCGCAATCGTGGTAGCTACTGCGCATGCGCACTCGGGCACACCACTGCGCGTACGCACACGGGCTCGCTACTGCGCATGCGCAGTCCGGCGCAGACCTGCACTTGCGTATTCGAGCTCACTACTGCGCATGTGCACACGGCCGCACTACTGCGCATCCGAACTCGGACTCACTACTGCTCAAGCGCACTCGGACTCACAACTGCGCATGCGTACTCCGGCTCAGACCTGCCCATGCGCACTCGGGCACACCACTGCGCATGCGCACACGTTCTCACTACTGCGCATGCGCAGGCCGGCTCAGACCTGCACACGCGCATTCGAGCTCACTTTTGCGCATGCGCACTCGGACTCACTACTGCTCATGCGCACTCGGGCTCACTACTGCGCATGCGCGCTCGGGGGCCACTACTGCGCATGCGCACTCGGACTCACTACTGCGGATGCGCGCTCGGGCTCACTACTGCACATGCGCACTCGGGGTCACTACTGCTCATGCGCACTCGGACTCACTACTGCGCATGCGCACACGGGCTCACTACTGCGCATGCGCACTCCGGCTCAGACCTGCACATGCGCACACGGACTCACTACTCCGGATGCGCGCTCGGGCATACTACTGCGCGTGCGCACACGGGCTCACTACTGCGCATGCACACTCCGCCTCAGACCTGCACATGCGCACTCGAGCCCACTACTGCGCATGCGCACACGGGCTCACTACTGCGCATTCGCTCACGGGCCCACACTGTGCATGCACACTCGGGCTCACTACTGCGCATGCGCAGTCCGGCTTAGGCCTGCACATGCGCATTCGAGCTCACTTCTGCGCATATGCGCACGGGCGCACTACTGCGCTTGCACACTCGGACTCACTACTTCTCATGCGCACTTGGACTCACTACTGCCGATGCGCAATCACGCTCACTACTGCGCATGCGCACACGGGCTCATTACAGCGCACGCGCACTCGGGCTCACTACTGCGCATGCGCACTCCGCCTCAGACCTGCACATGCGCACCCGAGCTCACTACTGCGCATGCGCACACGGGCTCACTACTGTGCATGCACACTCGGGCTCACTACTGCGCATGCGCGCACGAGCTCACTACTGCGCATGCGCGCTCGGGGTCACTACTGCGCATGCGCACTCGGGGTCACTACTGCGCATGCGCACTCCGCCTCAGATCTGCACATGAACACTCGTGAACACTACTGCGCATGCGCACTCGGGCTTACTACTGCGCATGCGCGCTCGGGCTCACTACTGCGCATGCACACACGGGCTCACTTCTGCGCATGCGCACTCGGACTCACTACGGCGCATGCGCGCTCGGCCTCACTACTGCGCATGCGCACTCCGGCTCAGACCTGCACATGCGCACTCGAGCACACTACTGCGCATGCGCACGCGGGCTCACTACTGCGCATTCGCTCACGGGCTCACACTGTGCATGCACACTCGGGGTCACTACTGCGCATGAGCACTCGGGCTCACTACTGCGCATGCGCACACGTGCTCACTACTGTGCATGTGCACTCGGGCTCACTACTGCGCATGCGCACTCCGCCTCAGACCAGCAGATGCGCACTCGGTGTCACTACTGCGCATGCGCACTCGGACTCACTACTGCGGATGCGCGCTCGGGCTCACTATTGCGCATGCGCGCACGGGCTCACTACTGCGCATGCGCGCACGGGCTCACTACTGCACATGCGCGCACGGGCTCACTACATCGCATGCGCATTCGAGCTCACTTCTGCGCATCTGCACACGGGCGTACTACTGCGCATGCGGACTCCGGCTCACTACAGCTCACGCGCACTCGGACTCACTACTGCGAATGCACAATCGGCCTCACTACTGCGCATGCGCACTCCGGCTCAGACCTGCACATGCGCACACGGACTCACTACTGCGGATGCGCCATCGGGCTCACTACTGTGCATGCGCACTCCGCCTCAGACCTGCACATGCGCACCCGAGCTCACTACTGCGCATGCGCACACGGGCTCACTACTGTGCATGCACACTCGGGCTCACTACTGCGCATGCGCGCACGAGCTCATTACTGCGCATGCGCGCTCGGGGTCACTACTGCGCATGCGCACTCGGGGTCACTACTGCGCATGCGCACTCCGCCTCAGATCTGCACATGAACACTCGTGAACACTACTGCGCATGCGCACTCGGGCTCACTACTGCGCATGCACACACCGGCTCACTTCTGCGCATGCGCACTCGGGGTCACCACTGCGCATGCGCACTCCCCCTCAGACCTGCACATGCGCACTCGAGCCCATTACTGCGCATGCGCACACGGGCTCACACTGTGCATGCACACTCGGGGTCACAATTGCGCATGCGCACTCGGGCTCACTGCTGCGCATGCGCACACTGGCTCACTACTGTGCATGCGCACTCGGGGTCACTACTGCTCATGCGTACTCCGGCTCAGACCTGCCCATGCGCACTCGTGGTCGCTACTGCGCTTGCGCAGTCCGGCTCACACCTGCACTTGCGTATTCGAGCTCACTACTGCGCATGTGCACACGGGCGCACTACTGCGCATGCGCACTCGGACTCACTACTGCTCCAGCGCACTCGGACTCACTACTGCGCATGCGTACTCCGGCTCAGACCTGCCCATGCGCACTCGGGCACACCACTGCGCATGCGCACACGTTCTCACTACTGCGCATGCGCAGGACGGCTCAGACCTGCACACGCGCATTCGAGCTCACTTCTGCGCATGTGCACACGGCCGCACTACTGCGCATCCGCACTCGGGCTCACTACTGCTCAAGCGCACACGGACTCACTACTGCGCATGCACACTCCGCCTCAGACCTGCACATGCGCACTCGAGCCCACTACTGCGCATGCGCACACGGGCTCACTACTGCGCATTCGCTCACGGGCTCACACTGTGCATGCACACTCGGGGTCACAACTGCGCATGCGCACTCGGGCTCACTGCTGCGCATGCCCACACTGGCTCACTACTGTGCATGCGCACTCGGGATCACTACTGCTCATGCGCACTCGGACTCACTGCTGCGGATGCGCAATCGGGCTCACTACTGCGCATGCGCGCTCGGACTCACTACTGCTCATGCGCACACAGACTCACGACTGCGGATGCGTTCTCGGGCTCACTACTGCGGATGCGCAATCGGGTTCACTTCTGCGCATGCACACACGGGCTTACTTCTGCGCATGCGCACTCCGGCTCACTACAGCTCATGCGCACTCGGACTCACTACTGCGGATGCACAATCGGCCTCACTACTGCGCATGCGCCCTCCGGCTCAGACCTGCACATGCGCATTCGAGCTCACCTCTGTGCATGTGCACAGGGGCGCACTACTGCGCATGCGCACACGGGCTCACTACTGCGCATGCGGGCTCGGGGTCACTAGTGCGCCTGCGCACTCGTGGTCACTACTGCGCATGCGCACTCGGGTCCACTACTGCGCATGCACACACGGGCTCACTTCTGCGCATGCGCACTCGGAGTCACTACTGCGCATGCGCACTCCGCCTCAGACCAGCACATGCGCACTCGAGCTCACTACTGCGCATGCGCACTCGGGCTCACTACTGCGCATGCACACACGGGCTCACTTCAGCGCATGCGCACTCGGACTCACTACTGCGCGTGCGCACTCGGGCACACCACTGCGCATGCGCACACGGGCTCACTACTGCGCATGCGCAGTCCGGCTTAGGCCTGCACATGCGCATTCGAGCTCACTTCTGCGCATATGCGCACGGGCGCACTACTGCGCTTGCGCACTCGGACTCACTACTGCTCATGCGCACTTGGACTCACTACTGCCGATGTGCAATCACGCTCACTACTGCGCATGCGCACACGGGCTCATTACAGCGCACGCGCACTCGGGCTCACTACTGCGCATGCGCACACGTGCTCACTACTGTGCATGTGCACTCGGGCTCACTACTGTGCATGTGCACTCGGGCTCACTACTGCGCATGCGCACTCCGCCTCAGACCAGCAGATGCGCACTCGGGGTCACTACTGCGCATGCGCACTCGGACTCACTACTGCGGATGCGCGCTCGGGCTCACTATTGCGCATGCGCCCACAAGCTCACTACTGCGCATGCGCGCTCGGGGTCACTACTGCGCATGCGCACTCGGGGTCACTACTGCGCATGCGCACTCCGCCTCAGATCTGCACATGAACACTCGAGAACACTACTGCGCATGCGCACTCGGGCTCACTACTGCGCATGCACACACGGGCTCACTTCTGCGCATGCGCACTCGGGGTCACCACTGCGCATGCGCACTCGAGCCCATTACTGCGCATGCGCACACGGGCTCACACTGTGCATGCACAATCGGGGTCACAATTGCGCATGCGCACTCGGGCTCACTGCTGCGCATGCGCACACTGGCTCACTACTGTGCATGCGCACTCGGGGTCACTACTGCTCATGTGTACTCCGGCTCAGACATGCCCATGCGCACTCGTGGTCGCTACTGCGCTTGCGCAGTCCGGCTCACACCTGCACTTGCGTATTCGAGCTCACTACTGCGCATGTGCACACGGGCGCACTACTGCGCATGCGCACTCGGACTCACTACTGCTCCAGCGCACTCGGACTCACTACTGCGCATGCGTACTCCGGCTCAGACCTGCCCATGCGCACGCGGGCACACCACTGCGCATGCGCACACGTTCTCACTACTGCGCATGCGCAGGCCGGCTCAGACCTGCACACGCGCATTCGAGCTCACTTTTGCGCATGCGCACTCGGACTCACTACTGCTCATGCGCACTCGGACTCTCTACTGCGCATGCGCACTCCGGCGTAGAGCTGCACGTGCGTACTCGAGCTCTCTCCTACGCATGCGCACGCGGGCTCACTACTGCGCATGCGCACCCGGGCTCACTACTGCGCATGCGCGCTCGGGGTCACTACTGCTCATGCACAATCGGGCTCACTACTGCGCACGCGCGCTCGGACTCACTACTGCTCATGCGCAATCGGCCTCACTACTGCGCATGCGCACTCCGGCTCAGACCTGCCCATGCGCACTCGGGTTCACCACTGCGCATGCGTACACGGACTCACTACTGCGCATGCGCACACGGGATCACTACTGCGCATGCGCCCTCGGGGTCACTACTGCGCATGCGCACTCGGGTTCACTAGTGCGCATGCTCACTCCGGCTCACTACTGCTCATGCGCAGTCGGACTCACTACTTCGGATGCACAATCGGGCTCACTACTGTGCATGCGCACTCGGGGTCACTACTGCGCATGCACACTCCGCCTCAGACCTGCACATGCGCACTCGAGCCCACTACTGCGCATGCGCACACGGGCTCACCACTGCGCATTCGCTCACGGGCTCACACTGTGCATGCACACTCGGGGTCACAACTGCGCATGCGCACTCGGGCTCACTGCTGCGCATGCCCACACTGGCTCACTACTGTGCATGCGCACTCGGGATCACTACTGCTCATGCGCACTCGGACTCACTGCTGCGGATGCGCAATCGGGCTCACTACTGCGCATGCGCGCTCGGACCCACTACTGCTCATGCGCACACAGACTCACGACTGCGGATGTACTATGGGCTCACTACTGCGGATGCGCAATCGGGTTCACTACTGCGCATGCACACACGGGCACACTTCTGCGCGTGCGCACTCGGGGTCACTTCTGCTCATGCGCACTCGGCCTCACTACTGCGCATGCGCACTCCGGCTCAGACCTGCCCATGCGCACTCGGGCTCACCACTGCGCATGCGTACACGGACTCACTACTGCGCATGCGCAGGCCGGCTCAGACCTGCACGTGCGCACTCGAGCTTACTACTCTGCATGCGCACGCGGGCTCACCACTGCGCATGCGCACACGGGCTCAGTACTGCGCATGCGCGCTCGGGGTCACTACTGCTCATGCACAATCGGGCTCACTACTGCGCATCTGCACTCGGACTCACTACTGCCCAAACGCACTCGGACTCACTACTGCGCATGCGTACTCCGGCTCAGACCTTCCCATGCGCACTCGGGCACACCACTGCGCATGCGCACACGTTCTCACTACTGCGCATGCGCAGGCCGGCTCAGATCTGCACGTGCGCACTCGAGCTTACTACTCTGCATGCGCACGCGGGCTCACCACTGCGCATGCGCACACGGGCTCAGTGCTGCGCATGCGCGCTCGGGGTCACTACTGCTCATGCACAATCGGGCCCACTACTGCGCATGCGCGCTCGGTCTCACTACTGCTCATGCGCACACAGACTCACGACTGCGGATGCACTCTCGGGCTCACTACTGCGGATGCGCAATCGGGTTCACTACTGCGCATGCACACACGGACTCACTTCTGCGCGTGCGCACTCGGGGTCACTTCTGCGCATGCGCACTCGGGGTCACTACTGCGCATGCGCGCTCGGGCTCACTACTGCGCATGCGCGTACGGGCCCACAACTGCGCATGCGCACTCCGGCTCAGACCTGCCTATGCGCACTCGGGCCCACCACTGCGCATGCGTACACGGACTCACTACTGCGCATGCGCAGGCCGGCTCAGACCTGCACGTGCGCACTCGAGCTTACTACTCTGCATGCGCACGCGGGCTCACCACTGCGCATGCGCACACGGGCTCAGTACTGCGCATGCGCGCTCGGGGTCACTACTGCTCATGCACAATCGGGCTCACTACTGCGCATCTGCACTCGGACTCACTACTGCCCAAACGCACTCGGACTCACTACTGCGCATGCGTACTCCGGCTCAGACCTTCCCATGCGCACTCGGGCACACCACTGCGCATGCGCACACGTTCACACTACTGCGCATGCGCAGGCCGGCTCAGATCTGCACGTGCGCACTCGAGCTTACTACTCTGCATGCGCACTCCGCCTCAGACCTGCACTTGCGCACTCGGGCTCACCACTGCGCATGCGTAGACGGGCTCACCAGTGCGCATGCGCACACGGGCTCACGGCTGCGGATGCGCGCTCGGTCTCACTACTGCGCATGCACACACGGGCTCACTACTGTGCATGCGCAGCCGCGGTTACTACTGCTCATGCGCACTTGGACTCACTACTGTTCATAGGCACTCGGACTCACTCCTGCGGATGCGCAAACGGGCCCACTACTGCGGATGCGCACTCCGGTCAGACCTGCACATGCCCGCTCGTGGTCGCTACTGCGCATGCGCACTCGGGGTCACTAATGCGCATGCGCACTCGAGCTCACTTCTGCGCATGAGCACTCCGGCTGAGACCTGCACATGCGCACACGGACTCACTACTGCGGATGCCCACTCCGGTCAGAGCTGCACATGCGCACTCGTGGTCGCTACTGCACATGCGCAATCGTGGTAGCTACTGCGCATGCGCACTCTGGCACACCACTGCGGGTACGCACACGGGCTCGCTACTGCGCATGCGCAGTCCGGCTCAGATCTGCACTTGCGTATTCGAGCTCACTCCTGCGCATGTGCACACGGGCGCACTACTGCGCATGCGCACTCGGACTCACTACTGCTCATGCGCACACGGGCTCACTACTGCGCATGCGCAGTCCGGCTCAGACTTGCACATGCGCATTCGAGTTCACTTCTGCGCATGTGCACACGGCCGTACTACTGCGCATCCGCACTCGGACTCACTACTGCTCAAGCGAACTCGGAATCACTACTGCGCATGCGTACTCCGGCTCAGACCTGCCCATGCGCACTCGGGCACACCACTGCGCATGCGCACACGTTCTCACTACTGCGCATGCGCAGGCCGGCTCAGACCTGCACGTGCGCACTCGAGCTTACTACTCTGCATGCACAATCGGGCTCACTACTGCGCATGCGCGCTCGGACTCACTACTGCTCATGCGCACACAGACTCACGACTGCGGATGCGCTCTCGGGCTCGCTACTGCGGATGCGCAATCGGGTTCACTTCTGCGCATGCACACACGGGCTCACTTCTGCGCGTGCGCACTCGGGGTCGCTTCTGCTCATGCGCACTCGGCCTGCCTACTGCGCATGCGCACTCCGGCTCAGACCTGCGCATGCGCACTCGGGCCCACCACTGCGCATGCGTACATGTTCTCACTACTGCGCATGCGCGCTCGGGGTCACTAGTGCGCATGCGCACCCGGGGTCACTGCAGCGCATGCGAACTCCGGCTCACTACTGCTCATGCGCACTCGGACTCACTACTGCGGATGCACAACCGGCCTCACTACTGCGCATGCGCACTCCGGCTCAGACCTGCACATGCACACACGGACTCACTACTGCGGATGCGCCATCGGGCTCACTACTGTGCATGCGCACTCCGCCTCAGACCTGCACATGCGCACCCGAGCTCACTACTGCGCATGCGCACACGGGCTCACTACTGTGCATGCACACTCGGGCTCACTACCGCGCATGCGCACACGAGCTCACTACTACTCATGCGCGCTCGGGGTCACTACTGCGCATGCGCACTCCCCCTCAGACCTGCACATGCGCACTCGAGCCCATTACTGCGCATGCGCACACGGGCTCACACTGTGCATGCACACTCGGGGTCACAATTGCGCATGCGCACTCGGGCTCACTGCTGCGCATGCGCACACTGGCTCACTACTGTGCATGTGCACTCGGGGTCACTACTGTTCATGCGTACTCCGGCTCAGACCTGTCCATGCGCACTCGTGGTCGCTACTGCGCATACGCACGCGGGCACACCATTGCGCATGCGCACACGGGCTCACTACTGAGCTTGCGCAGTCCGGCTCACACCTGCACTTGCGTATACGAGCTCACTTTTGCGCATGCGCACTCGGACTCATTACTGCTCATGCGCACTCGGACTCTCTACTGCGCATGCGCACTCCGTCGCAGACCTGCATTGCGCACTCGAGCTCACTACTGCGCATGCGCACACGGACTCACTACTGCGGATGCCCACTCCGGTCAGAGCTGCACATGCGCACTCGTGGTCGCTACTGCACATGCGCAATCGTGGTAGCTACTGCGCATGCGCACTCGGGCACACCACTGCGCGTACGCACACGGGCTCGCTACTGCGCATGCGCAGTCCGACTCAGACCTGCACTTGCGTATTCGAGCTCACTCCTGCGCATGTGCACACGGTCGCACTACTGCGCATGCGCGCTCGGGGGCCACTACTGCGCATGCGCACTCGGACTCACTACTGCTCATGCGCACACGGACTCACTACTGCGGATGCGCAATCGGGCTTACTACTGTGCATGCACGCTCGGGGTCACTTCTGCTAATGCGCACTCGGGCTCACTACTGCTCATGCGCACTCGGGCTTACTACTGTGCATGCGCACTCGGCGTCACTTCTGCTCATGCGCACTCGGGCTCACTACTGCTCATGCGCACTCGGGGTCACTACGGCGCATGCGCACTCGGACTCACTACTGCGGATGCGCGCTCGGGCTCGCTACTGCCCATGCGCACACCGGCTCAGACATGCACATGCGCACTCGAGCCCACTACTGCGCATGCGCACACGGGCTCACTACTGCGCATTCGCTCACGGGCTCACACTGTGCATGCACACTCGGGGTCACAACTGCGCATGCGCACTCGGGCTCACTGCTGCGCATGCCCACACTGGCTCACTACTGTGCATGCGCACTCGGGATCACTACTGCTCATGCGCACTCGGACTCACTGCTGCGGATGCGCAATCGGGCTCACTACTGCGCATGCGCGCTCGGACTCACTACTGCTCATGCGCACACAGACTCACAACTGCGGATGCGTTCTCGGGCTCACTACTGCGGATGCGCAATCGGGTTCACTTCTGCGCATGCACACACGGGCTTACTTCTGCGCATGCGCACTCCGGCTCACTACAGCTCATGCGCACTCGGACTCACTACTGCGGATGCACAATCGGCCTCACTACTGCGCATGCGCCCTCCGGCTCAGACCTGCACATGCGCATTCGAGCTCACTTCTGTGCATGTGCACAGGGGCGCACTACTGCGCATGCGCACACGGGCTCACTACTGCGCATGCGGGCTCGGGGTCACTAGTGCGCCTGCGCACTCGTGGTCACTACTGCGCATGCGCACTCGGGTTCACTACTGCGCATGCACACACGGGCTCACTTCTGCGCATGCGCACTCGGAGTCACTACTGCGCATGCGCACTCCGCCTCAGACCAGCACATGCGCACTCGCGCTCACTACTGCGCATGCGCACTCGGGCTCACTACTGCGCATGCACACACGGGCTCACTTCTGCGCATGCGCACTCGGACTCACTACTGCGCGTGCGCACTCGGGCACACCACTGCGCATGCGCACACCGGCTCACTACTGCGCATGCGCAGTCCGGCTTAGGCCTGCACATGCGCATTCGAGCTCACTTCTGCGCATATGCGCACGGGCGCACTACTGCGCTTGCGCACTCGGACTCACTACTGCTCATGCGCACTTGGACTCACTACTGCCGATGCGCAATCACGCTCACTACTGCGCATGCGCACACGGGCTCATTACAGCGCACGCGCACTCGGGCTCACTACTGCGCATGCGCACACGTGCTCACTACTGTGCATGTGCACTCGGGCTTACTACTGTGCATGTGCACTCGGGCTCACTACTGCGCATGCGCACTCCGCCTCAGACTAGCAGATGCGCACTCGGGGTCACTACTGCGCATGCGCACTCGGACTCACTACTGCGGATGCGCGCTCGGGCTCACTATTGCGCATGCGCGCACAAGCTCACTACTGCGCATGCGCGCACGGGCTCACTACTGCACATGCGCGCACGGGCTCGCTACTGCGCATGCGCACTCCGGCTCAAACCAGCACATGCGCATTCGAGCTCACTTCTGCGCATCTGCACACGGGCGTACTACTGCGCATGCGCACTCCGGCTCACTACAGCTCATGCGCACTCGGACTCACTACTGCGGATGCACAATCGGCCTCACTACTGCGCATGCGCACTCCGGCTCAGACCTGCACATGCGCACACGGACTCACTACTGCGGATGCGCCATCGGGCTCACTACTGTGCATGCGCACTCCGCCTCAGACCTGCACATGCGCACCCGAGCTCACTGCTGCGCATGCGCACACGGGCTCACTACTGTGCATGCACACTCGGGCTCACTACTGCGCATGCGCACACGAGCTCACTACTGCGCATGCGCGCTCGGGGTCACTACTGCGCATGCGCACTCGGGGTCACTACTGCGCATGCGCACTCCGCCTCAGATCTGCACATGAACACTCGAGAACACTACTGCGCATGCGCACTCGGGCTCACTACTGCGCATGCACACACGGGCTCACTTCTGCGCATGCGCACTCGGGGTCACCACTGCGCATGCGCACTCGAGCCCATTACTGCGCATGCGCACACGGGCTCACACTGTGCATGCACACTCGGGGTCACAATTGCGCATGCGCACTCGGGCTCACTGCTGCGCATGCGCACACTGGCTCACTACTGTGCATGCGCACTCGGGGTCACTACTGCTCATGTGTACTCCGGCTCAGACATGCCCATGCGCACTCGTGGTCGCTACTGCGCTTGCGCAGGCCGGCTCACACCTGCACTTGCGTATTCGAGCTCACTACTGCGCATGTGCACACGGGCGCACTACTGCGCATGCGCACTCGGACTCACTACTGCTCCAACGCACTCGGACTCACTACTGCGCATGCGTACTCCGGCTCAGACCTGCCCATGCGCACGCGGGCACACCACTGCGCATGCGCACACGTTCTCACTACTGCGCATGCGCAGGCCGGCTCAGACATGCACACGCGCATTCGAGCTCACTTTTGCGCATGCGCACTCGGACTCACTACTGCTCATGCGCACTCGGACTCTCTACTGCGCATGCGCACTCCGGCGTAGAGCTGCACGTGCGTACTCGAGCTCTCTACTACGCATGCGCACGCGGGCTCACTACTGCGCATGCGCACCCGGGCTCACTACTGCGCATGCGCGCTCGGGGTCACTACTGCTCATGCACAATCGGGCTCACTACTGCGCACGCGCGCTCGGACTCACTACTGCTCATGCGCACACGGACTCACGACTGCGGATGCGCGCTAGGGCTCACTACTGCGGATGCGCAATCGGGTTCACTACTGCGCATGCACACACGGGCTCACTACTGCGCATGCGCACACGGGCTCACTACTGCGCATGCGCGCTCGGGGGCCACTGCTGCGCATGCGCACTCGGACTCACTACTGCGGATGCGCGCTCGGGCTCACTACTGCACATGCGCACTCGGGGTCACTACTGCTCATGCGCACTCGGACTCACTACTGCGCATGCGCACACGGGCTCACTACTGCGCATGCGGACTCCGGCTCAGACCTGCACATGCGCACACGGACTCACTACTCCGGATTCGCGCTCGGGCATACTACTGCGCATGCGCACATGGGCTCACTACTGCGCATGCACACTCCGCCTCAGACCTGCACATGCGCACTCGAGCCCACTACTGCGCATGCGCACACGGGCTCACTACTGCGCATGCGCGCTCGGACTCACTACTGCGCATGCGCACACGGGATCACTACTGCGCATGCGCCCTCGGGGTCACTACTGCGCATGCGCACTCCGGCTCAGACCTGCCCATGCGCACTCGGGTTCACCACTGCGCATGCGTACACGGACTCACTACTGCGCATGCGCACACGGGATCACTACTGCGCATGCGCCCTCGGGGTCACTACTGCGCATGCGCACTCGGGTTCACTAGTGCGCATGCTCACTCCGGCTCACTACTGCTCATGCGCAGTCGGACTCACTACTGCGGATGCACAATCGGGCTCACTACTGTGCATGCGCACTCAGGCTCAGACCTGCACATGCGCACTCGGACTCACTACTGCGGATGCGCGCTCGGGCATACTACTGCGCATGCGCGCACGGGCTCACTACTGCGCATGCACACTCCGCCTCAAACCCGCACATGGGCACTCGAGCCCACTACTGCGCATGCGCACACTGGCTCAGACCTGCGCATGCGCACTCGGGCTCACCACTGCGCATGCGTACATGGGCTCACTACTGCGCATGCGCGCTCGGGGTCACTACTGCGCATGCACACACGGGCTCACTTCTGCGCGTGCGCACTCGGGGTCACTTCTGCTCATGCGCACTCGGCCTCACTACTGCGCATGCGCACTCCGGCTCAGACCTGCGCATGCGCACTCGGGCTCACCACTGCGCATGCGTACATGGGCGCACTACTGCGCATGCGCGCTCGGGGTCACTAGTGCGCATGCGCACCCGGGGTCACTACAGCGCATGCTCACTCCGGCTCACTACTGCTCATGCGCACTCGGAGTCACTATTACGGATGCACAATCGGCCTCACTACTGCGCATGCGCACTCCGGCTCAGACCTGCACATGTGCACACGGACTCACTACTGCGGATGCGCCATCGGGCTCACTACTGTGCATGCGCACTCCGCCTCAGATCTGCACATGCCCACCTGATCTCACTACTGCGCATGCGCACACGGGCTCACTACTGTGCATGCGCACTCGGGCTCACTACTGCGCATGCGCACACGAGCTCACTACTGCGCATGCGCGCTCGGGGTCACTACTGCGCATGCGCACTCGGGGTCACTACTGCGCATGCGCACTCCGCCTCAGATCTGCACATGCGCACTCGAGAACACTAGTGCGCATGCGCACTCGGGCTCACTGCTGCGCATGCGCACACTGGCTCACTACTGTGCATGCGCATTCGGGGTCACTACTGCTCATGCGTACTCCGGCTCAGACCTGCCCATGCGCACTCGGACTCACTACTGCGGATGCGCGCTCGGGCATACTACTGCGCATGCGCGCACGGGCTCACTACGGCGCATGCACACTCCGCCTCAAACCTGCACATGCGCACTTGAGCCCACTACTGCGCATGCGCACACGGGCTCACTACTGCGCATTCGCTCACGGGCCCACACTGTGCATGCACACTCGGGGTCACAACTGCGCATGCGCACTCGGGCTCACTGCTGCGCATGCGCACACTGGCTCACTACTGTGCATGCGCACTCGGGGTCACTACTGCTCATGCGCACTCGGACTCACTGCTGCGGATGCGCAATCGGGCTCACTGCTGCGCATGCGCGCTCGGATTCACTACTGCTCATGCGCACACAGACTCAGGACTGCGGATGCGCTCTCGGGCTCACTACTGCGGATGCGCGATCGGATTCACTACTGCGCATGCACACACGGGCTCACTTCTGCGCGTGCGCACTCGGGGTCACTTCTGCTCATGCGCACTTGGCCTCACTACTGCGCATGCGCACTCCGGCTCAGACCTGCCCATGCGCACTCGGGCTCACCACTGCGCATGCGTACACGGACTCACTACTGCGCATGCGGACACGGGATCACTACTGCGCATGCGCGCTCGGGGTCACTACTGCGCATGCGCACTCCGGCTCACTACTGCTCATGCGCAGTCGGACTCACTACTGCGGATGCACAATCGGGCTCACTACTGTGCATGCGCACTCGGGGTCACTACTGCGCATGCGCACTCGGGTTCACTACTGCGCATGCGCAGTCCGGCTCAGACTTGCACATGCGCATTCGAGCTCACTTCTGCGCATGTGCACACGGCCGCACTACTGCGCAGCCGCACTCGGACTCACTACTGCTCAAGCGCACTCGGACTCACTACTGCGCATGCGTACTCCGGCTCAGACCTTCCCATGCGCACTCGGGCACACCACTACGCATGCGCACACGTTCTCACGACTGCGCATGCGCAGGCCGGCTCAGACCTGCACGTGCGCACTCGAGCTTACTAGTCTGCATGCGCACGCGGGCTCACTACTGCGCATGCGCACACGGGCTCACTACTGCGCATGCGCGCTCGGGGTCACTACTGCTCATGCACAATCGGGCCCACTACTGCGCATGCGCCCTCGGACTCACTACTGCTCATGCGCACACAGACTCACGACTCCGGATGTGCTCTCGGGCTCACTACTGCGGATGCGCAATCGGGTTCACTACTGCGCATGCACACACGGGCTCACTTCTGCGCGTGCGCACTCGGGGTCACTTCTGCTCATGCGCACTCGGCCTCACTACTGCACATGCGCACTCCGGCTCAGACCTGCGCATGCGCACTCGGGCTCACCACTGCGCATGCGTACATGGGCTCACTACTGCGCATGCGCGCTCGGGGTCACTAGTGCGCATGCGCACCCGGGGTCACTACAGCGCATGCGCACTCCGGCTCACTACTGCTCATGCGCACCTGAGCTCACTACTGCGCATGCGCACACGGGCTTACTACTGTGCATGCACACTCGGGCTCACTACTGCGCATGCGCACACGAGCTCACTACTGCGCATGCGCACTCGGACTCACGACTGCTCAAGCGCACACGGACTCACTACGGCGCATGCGTACTCCGGCTCAGACCTGCCCATGCGCACTCGGGCACACCACTGCGCATGCGCACACGTTCTCACTACTGCGCATGCGCAGGCCGGCTCAGACCTGCACACGCACATTCGAGCTCACTTTTGCGCATGCGCGCTCGGACTCACTACTGCTCATGCGCACACAGACTCACGACTGCGGATGTGCTCTCGGGCTCACTACTGCGGATGCGCAATCGGGTTCACTACTGCGCATGCGTACACGGACTCACTACTGCGCATGCGCACACGGGATCACTACTGCGCATGCGCGCTCGGGGTCACTACTGCGCATGCGCACTCGGGTTCACTAGTGCGCATGCGCACTCCGGCTCACTACTGCTCATGCGCAGTCGGACTCACTACTGCGGATGCACAATCGTGCTCACTACTGTGCATGCGCACTCGGGGTCACTACTGCGCATGCGCACTCAGGTTCACTACTGCGCATGCGCAGTCCGGCTCAGACTTGCACATGCGCATTCGAGCTCACTTCTGCGCATGTGCACACGGCCGCACTACTGCGCATGCGCTCTCGGACTCACTACTGCTCATGCGCACACGAGCTCACTACTGCGCATGCGCAGTCCGGCTCAGACTTGCACATGCGCATTCGAGCTCACTTCTGCGCATGTGCACACGGCCGCACTACTGCGCATCCGCACTCGGACTCACGACTGCTCAAGCGCACTCGGACTCACTATTGCGCATGCGCACTCTGCCTCAGATCTGCACATGCGCACTCGAGCTCACTACTGCGCATGCGCACACGGTCTCACTACTGTGCATGCGCACTCGGGCTCACTACTGCGCATGCGCACACGGGCTCACTACTGCGCATGCGCGCTCGGGGTCACTACTGCGCATGCGCACCCGGGGCCACTACTGCGCATGCGCACTTGAGAACACTACTGCGCATGCGCACTCGCGCTCACTACTGCGCATGCGCACTCGGGTTCACTAGTGCGCATGCGCACTCGGGGTCACTACTGCGCATGCGCACTCGGGTTCACTACTGCGCATGCACACACGGGCTCACTTCTGCGCATGCGCACTCGGAGTCACTACTGCGCATGCGCACTCCGCCTCCGACCAGCACATGCGCACTCGAGCTCACTACTGCGCATGCGCACTCGGGCTCACTACTGCGCATGCACACACGGGTTCACTTCTGCGCATGCGCACTCGGACTCACTACTGCGCGTGCGCACTCGGGCACACCACTGCGCATGCGCACACGGGCTCACTACTGTGCATGTGCACTCGGGCTCACTACTGCTCATGCGCACTCGGACTCACTACTGCGCATGCGCACACGGGCTCACTACTGCGCATGCGGACTCCGGCTCAGACCTGCACATGCGCACACGGACTCACTACTCCGGATGCGCGCTCGGGCATACTACTGCGCATGCGCACATGGGCTCACTACTGCGCATGCACACTCCGCCTCAGACCTGCACATGCGCACTCGAGCCCACTACTGCGCATGCGCACACGGGCTCACTACTGCGCATGCGCGCTCGGACTCACTACTGCGCATGCGCACACGGGATCACTACTGCGCATGCGCCCTCGGGGTCACTACTGCGCATGCGCACTCCGGCTCAGACCTGCCCATGCGCACTCGGGTTCACCACTGCGCATGCGTACACGGACTCACTACTGCGCATGCGCACACGGGATCACTACTGCGCATGCGCCCTCGGGGTCACTACTGCGCATGCGCACTCGGGTTCACTAGTGCGCATGCTCACTCCGGCTCACTACTGCTCATGCGCAGTCGGACTCACTACTGCGGATGCACAATCGGGCTCACTACTGTGCATGCGCACTCAGGCTCAGACCTGCACATGCGCACTCGGACTCACTACTGCGGATGCGCGCTCGGGCATACTACTGCGCATGCGCGCACGGGCTCACTACTGCGCATGCACACTCCGCCTCAAACCCGCACATGGGCACTCGAGCCCACTACTGCGCATGCGCACACTGGCTCAGACCTGCGCATGCGCACTCGGGCTCACCACTGCGCATGCGTACATGGGCTCACTACTGCGCATGCGCGCTCGGGGTCACTACTGCGCATGCACACACGGGCTCACTTCTGCGCGTGCGCACTCGGGGTCACTTCTGCTCATGCGCACTCGGCCTCACTACTGCGCATGCGCACTCCGGCTCAGACCTGCGCATGCGCACTCGGGCTCACCACTGCGCATGCGTACATGGGCTCACTACTGCGCATGCGCGCTCGGGGTCACTAGTGCGCATGCGCACCCGGGGTCACTACAGCGCATGCTCACTCCGGCTCACTACTGCTCATGCGCACTCGGAGTCACTATTACGGATGCACAATCGGCCTCACTACTGCGCATGCGCACTCCGGCTCAGACCTGCACATGTGCACACGGACTCACTACTGCGGATGCGCCATCGGGCTCACTACTGTGCATGCGCACTCCGCCTCAGATCTGCACATGCCCACCTGATCTCACTACTGCGCATGCGCACACGGGCTCACTACTGTGCATGCGCACTCGGGCTCACTACTGCGCATGCGCACACGAGCTCACTACTGCGCATGCGCGCTCGGGGTCACTACTGCGCATGCGCACTCGGGGTCACTACTGCGCATGCGCACTCCGCCTCAGATCTGCACATGCGCACTCGAGAACACTAGTGCGCATGCGCACTCGGGCTCACTGCTGCGCATGCGCACACTGGCTCACTACTGTGCATGCGCATTCGGGGTCACTACTGCTCATGCGCACTCCGGCTCAGACCTGCCCATGCGCACTCGGACTCACTACTGCGGATGCGCGCTCGGGCATACTACTGCGCATGCGCGCACGGGCTCACTACGGCGCATGCACACTCCGCCTCAAACCTGCACATGCGCACTTGAGCCCACTACTGCGCATGCGCACACGGGCTCACTACTGCGCATTCGCTCACGGGCCCACACTGTGCATGCACACTCGGGGTCACAACTGCGCATGCGCACTCGGGCTCACTGCTGCGCATGCGCACACTGGCTCACTACTGTGCATGCGCACTCGGGGTCACTACTGCTCATGCGCACTCGGACTCACTGCTGCGGATGCGCAATCGGGCTCACTGCTGCGCATGCGCGCTCGGATTCACTACTGCTCATGCGCACACAGACTCAGGACTGCGGATGCGCTCTCGGGCTCACTACTGCGGATGCGCGATCGGATTCACTACTGCGCATGCACACACGGGCTCACTTCTGCGCGTGCGCACTCGGGGTCACTTCTGCTCATGCGCACTTGGCCTCACTACTGCGCATGCGCACTCCGGCTCAGACCTGCCCATGCGCACTCGGGCTCACCACTGCGCATGCGTACACGGACTCACTACTGCGCATGCGGACACGGGATCACTACTGCGCATGCGCGCTCGGGGTCACTACTGCGCATGCGCACTCCGGCTCACTACTGCTCATGCGCAGTCGGACTCACTACTGCGGATGCACAATCGGGCTCACTACTGTGCATGCGCACTCGGGGTCACTACTGCGCATGCGCACTCGGGTTCACTACTGCGCATGCGCAGTCCGGCTCAGACTTGCACATGCGCATTCGAGCTCACTTCTGCGCATGTGCACACGGCCGCACTACTGCGCAGCCGCACTCGGACTCACTACTGCTCAAGCGCACTCGGACTCACTACTGCGCATGCGTACTCCGGCTCAGACCTTCCCATGCGCACTCGGGCACACCACTACGCATGCGCACACGTTCTCACGACTGCGCATGCGCAGGCCGGCTCAGACCTGCACGTGCGCACTCGAGCTTACTAGTCTGCATGCGCACGCGGGCTCACTACTGCGCATGCGCACACGGGCTCACTACTGCGCATGCGCGCTCGGGGTCACTACTGCTCATGCACAATCGGGCCCACTACTGCGCATGCGCCCTCGGACTCACTACTGCTCATGCGCACACAGACTCACGACTCCGGATGTGCTCTCGGGCTCACTACTGCGGATGCGCAATCGGGTTCACTACTGCGCATGCACACACGGGCTCACTTCTGCGCGTGCGCACTCGGGGTCACTTCTGCTCATGCGCACTCGGCCTCACTACTGCACATGCGCACTCCGGCTCAGACCTGCGCATGCGCACTCGGGCTCACCACTGCGCATGCGTACATGGGCTCACTACTGCGCATGCGCGCTCGGGGTCACTAGTGCGCATGCGCACCCGGGGTCACTACAGCGCATGCGCACTCCGGCTCACTACTGCTCATGCGCACCTGAGCTCACTACTGCGCATGCGCACACGGGCTTACTACTGTGCATGCACACTCGGGCTCACTACTGCGCATGCGCACACGAGCTCACTACTGCGCATGCGCACTCGGACTCACGACTGCTCAAGCGCACTCAGACTCACTACTGCGCATGCGCACTCCGCCTCAGATCTGCACATGCGCACTCGAGAACACAAGTGCGCATGCGCACTCGGGCTCACTGCTGCGCATGCGCACACGGACTCACTACGGCGCATGCGTACTCCGGCTCAGACCTGCCCATGCGCACTCGGGCACACCACTGCGCATGCGCACACGTTCTCACTACTGCGCATGCGCAGGCCGGCTCAGACCTGCACACGCACATTCGAGCTCACTTTTGCGCATGCGCGCTCGGACTCACTACTGCTCATGCGCACACAGACTCACGACTGCGGATGTGCTCTCGGGCTCACTACTGCGGATGCGCAATCGGGTTCACTACTGCGCATGCGTACACGGACTCACTACTGCGCATGCGCACACGGGATCACTACTGCGCATGCGCGCTCGGGGTCACTACTGCGCATGCGCACTCGGGTTCACTAGTGCGCATGCGCACTCCGGCTCACTACTGCTCATGCGCAGTCGGACTCACTACTGCGGATGCACAATCGTGCTCACTACTGTGCATGCGCACTCGGGGTCACTACTGCGCATGCGCACTCAGGTTCACTACTGCGCATGCGCAGTCCGGCTCAGACTTGCACATGCGCATTCGAGCTCACTTCTGCGCATGTGCACACGGCCGCACTACTGCGCATGCGCTCTCGGACTCACTACTGCTCATGCGCACACGAGCTCACTACTGCGCATGCGCAGTCCGGCTCAGACTTGCACATGCGCATTCGAGCTCACTTCTGCGCATGTGCACACGGCCGCACTACTGCGCATCCGCACTCGGACTCACGACTGCTCAAGCGCACTCGGACTCACTATTGCGCATGCGCACTCTGCCTCAGATCTGCACATGCGCACTCGAGCTCACTACTGCGCATGCGCACACGGTCTCACTACTGTGCATGCGCACTCGGGCTCACTACTGCGCATGCGCACACGGGCTCACTACTGCGCATGCGCGCTCGGGGTCACTACTGCGCATGCGCACCCGGGGCCACTACTGCGCATGCGCACTTGAGAACACTACTGCGCATGCGCACTCGCGCTCACTACTGCGCATGCGCACTCGGGTTCACTAGTGCGCATGCGCACTCGGGGTCACTACTGCGCATGCGCACTCGGGTTCACTACTGCGCATGCACACACGGGCTCACTTCTGCGCATGCGCACTCGGAGTCACTACTGCGCATGCGCACTCCGCCTCCGACCAGCACATGCGCACTCGAGCTCACTACTGCGCATGCGCACTCGGGCTCACTACTGCGCATGCACACACGGGTTCACTTCTGCGCATGCGCACTCGGACTCACTACTGCGCGTGCGCACTCGGGCACACCACTGCGCATGCGCACACGGGCTCACTACTGTGCATGTGCACTCGGGCTCACTACTGCGCATGCGCGCTCGGGGTCACTACTGCGTATGCGCACTCGGGGGCACTACTGCACATGCGCACTCCGCCTCAGACCTGCACATGCGCACTCGAGCACACTACTGCGCATGCGCACGCGGGCTCACTACTGCGCATTCGCTCACGGGCTCACACTGTGCACGCACACTCGGGGTCACTACTGCGCATGAGCACTCGGGCTCACTACTGCGCATGCACACACGGGCTCACTTCTGCGCATTCGCTCACGGGCTCACACTGTGCATGCACACTCGGGGTCACAACTGCGCATGCGCACTCGGGCTCACTACTGCGCATGCACACACGCGCTCACTTCTGCGCATGCGCACTCGGACTCACTACTGCGCATGCGCGCTCGGCCTCAACACTGCGCATGCGCACTCCGGCTCAGACCTGCCCATGCGTACACGGACTCACTACTGCGCATGCGCACGGGGGCTCACTACTGCGCATGCACACACGGGCTCACTTCAGCGCATGCGCGCACGGGCTCACTACTGCGCATGCGCGCTCGGGGTCACTAGTGCGCATGCGCACCCGGGCTCACTACTGCGCATGGGCACCCCGCCTCAGACCTGCACATGCGCACTCGAGCTCACTACTGCGCATGCGCACACGGGCTCACTGCTGTGCATGCGCACTCGGGCTCACTACTGCGTATGCGCACACGGGCTCACTACTGTGCATACGCACTCGGGGTCACTACTGCTCATACGCACTCGGACTCACTGCTGCGGATGCGCAATCGGGCTCACTACTGCTCAAGCGCACTCGGCCTCACTACTGCGCATGCGCACTCCGGCTCAGACCTGCGCATGCGCACTCGGGCGCACCACTGCGCATGCGTACACGGGCTCACTTCTGCGCATGCGCACTCGGACACACTACTGCGCATGAGCGCTCGGCCTCACTACTGCGCATGCGCACTCCGGCTCAGACCTGCCCATGCGCACTCGGGCTCACCACTGCGCATGCGTACACGGGCTCACTACTGCTCATGCGCACTCGGGTTCACTACTGCGCATGCACACACGGGCTCAGTACTGCGCATGCGCACACGGGCGCACTACTGCGCATGCGCACACGGGCGCACTACTGCGCATGCGCACTCGGACTCACTACTGCGCATGCGTACTCCGGCTCAGACATGCCCATGCGCACTCGGGCACACCACTGCGCATGCGCACACGTTCTCACTACTGCGCATGCGCAGGCCGGCTCAGACCTGCACACGCACATTCGAGCTCACTTTTGCGCATGCGCACTCGGACTCATTACTGCTCATGCGCACTCGGACTCTCCACTGCGCATGCGCACTCCGGCGCAGACCTGCATTGCGCAATCGGGTTCACTAATGCGCATGCATACACGGGCTCACTACTGCGCATGCGCACACGGGCTCACTACTGCGCATGCGCGCTCGGGGGCCACTACTGCGCATGCGCACTCGGACTCACTACTGCGGATGCGCGCTCGGGCTCACTACTGCACATGCGCACTCGGGGTCACTACTGCTCATGCGCACTCGGACTCACTACTGCTCATGCGCACTCGGGCTTACTACTGTGCATGCGCACTCGGGGTCACTTCTGCTCATGCGCACTCGGGCTCACTACTGCTCATGCGCACTCGGGGTCACTACGGCGCATGCGCACTCGGACTCGCTACTGCGGATGCGCACTCGGACTCACTACTGCGGATGCGCGCTTGGGCTCACTACTGCTCAAGCGCACTCGGACTCACTACTGCGCATGCGTACTCCGGCTCAGACCTGCCCATGCGCACTCGGCCTCACTACTGCGCATGCGCACTCCGGCTCAGACCTGCACATGCACACACAGACTCACTACTGCGGATGCGCCATTGGGCTCACTATTGTGCATGCGCACTCCGCCTCAGACCTGCACATGCGCACCCGAGCTCACTACTGCGCATGCGAACACGGGCTCACTACTGTGCATGCACACTCGGGCTGACTACTGCGCATGCGCACTCGGACTCACTACTGCGGATGCGCACTCTGCCTCAGACCAGCACATGCCCACTCGCGCTCACTACTGCGCATGCGCACACGGGCTCACTACTGCGAATGCGCACTCCGGCTCAGACCTGCACATGCGCACACGGACTCACTACTGCGGATGCGCAATCGGGCTTACTACTGTGCATGCGCGCTCGGGGTCACTTCTGCTCATGCGCACTCGGGCTCACTACTGCTCATGCGCACTCGGGCTTACTACTTTGCATGCGCACTCGGGGTCACTTCTGCTCATGCGCACTCGGGCTCACTACTGCTCATGCGCACTCGGGGTCACTACGGCGCATGCGCACTCGGGCTCACTACTGCGGATGCGCAATCGGTTTCACTAGTGCGCATGCGCACTCCGGCTCACTACTGCTCATGCGCAGTCGGACTCACCACTGCGCATGCGTACACGGACTCACTACTGCGCATGCGCACACGGGATCACTACTGCGCATGCGCGCTCGGGGTCGCTACTGCGCATACGCGCTCGGGGTCGCTACTGCGCATGCGCACTCGGGGTCACTACTGCGCATGCGCACTCCCCCTCAGACCTGCACATGCGCACTCGAGCCCATTACTGCGCATGCGCACACGGGCTCACACTGTGCATGCACACTCGGGGTCACTACTGCGCATGCGCACTCGGGTTCACTAGTGCGCATGCGCACTCCGGCTCACTACTGCTCATGCGCAGTCGGACTCACTACTGCGCATGCGCAGTCCGGCTCAGACCTGCACATGCGCACACGGACTCACTACTGCGGATGCGCAATCGGGCTTACTACTGTGCATGCGCGCTCGGGGTCACTTCTGCTCATGCGCACTCGGGCTCACTACTGCTCATGCGCACTCGGGCTTACTACTTTGCATGCGCACTCGGGGTCACTACTGCTCATGTGTACTCCGGCTCAGACATGCCCATGCGCACTCGTGGTCGCTACTGCGCTTGCGCAGGCCGGCTCACACCTGCACTTGCGTATTCGAGCTCACTACTGCGCATGTGCACACGGGCGCACTACTGCGCATGCGCACTCGGACTCACTACTGCTCCAGCGCACACGGACTCACTACGGCGCATGCGTACTCCGGCTCAGACCTGCCCATGTGCACTCGGCCACACCACTGCGCATGCGCACACGTTCTCACTACTGCGCATGCGCAGGCCGGCTCAGACCTGCATCGCACATTCGAGCTCACTTTTGCGCATGCGCACTCGGACTCACTACTGCTCATGCGCACACAGACTCACGACTGCGGATGCGCTCTCGGGCTCACTACTGCGGATGCGCAATCGGTTTCACTACTGCGCATGCACACACGGGCTCACTTCTGCGCGTGCGCACTCGGGGTCACTTCTGCTCATGCGCACTCGGCCTCATTACTGCGCATGCGCACTCCGGCTCAGACCTGCCCATGCGCACTCGGGCTCACCACTGCGCATGCGTACACGGACTCACTACTGCGCATGCGCACACGGGATCACTACTGCGCATGCGCGCTCGGGGTCACTACTGCGCATGCGCACTCGGGTTCACTAGTGCGCATGCGCACTCCGGCTCACTACTGCTCATGCGCAGTCGGACTCACTACTGCGCATGCGCAGTCCGGCTCAGACTTGCACATGCGCGTTCGAGCTCACTTCTGCGCATGTGCACACGGCCGCACTACTGCGCATCCGCACTCGGACTCACGACTGCTCAAGCGCACTCGGACTCACTACTGCGCATGCGTACTCCGGCTCAGTCCTGCCCATGCGCACTCGGGCACACCACTGCGCATGCGCACACGTTCTCACTACTGCGCATGCGCATGCCGGCTCAGACCTGCACGTGCTCACTCGAGCTTACTACTCTGCATGCGCACGCGGGCTCACTACTGCGCATGCGCAGTCCGGCTCAGACTTGCACATGCGCATTCGAGCTCACTTCTGCGCATGTGCACACGGCCGCACTACTGCGCATCCGCACTCGGACTCACGACTGCTCAAACGCACTCGGACTCACTACTGCGCATGCGTACACCGGCTCAGACCTGCCCATGCGCACTCGGGCACACCACTGCGCATGCGCACACGTTCTCACTACTGCGCATGCGCATGCCGGCTCAGACCTGCACGTGCGCACTCGAGCTTACTACTCTGCATGCGCACGCGGGCTCACTACTGCGCATGCGCACACGGGCTCACTACTGCGCATGCGCGCTCGGGGTCACTACTGCTCATGCACAATCGGGCTCACTACTGCGCATGCGCGCTCGGACTCACTACTGCTAATGCGCACACGGGCTCACTACTGCGCATGCACACACGGGCTCACTTCTGCGCATGCGCACTCGGGGTCACGACTGCGCATGCACACTCTGCCTCAGATCTGCACATGCGCACTCGAGCTCACTACTGCGCATGCGCACACGGGCTCACTACTGTGCATGCGCACTCGGGCTCACTACTGCGCATGCGCACACGGGCTCACTACTGCGCATGCGCGCTCGGGGTCACTACTGCGCATGTGCACCCGGGGCCACTACTGCGCATGCGCACTCCGCCTCAGACCTGCACATGCGCACTTGAGAACACTACTGCGCATGCGCACTCGCGCTCACTACTGCGCATGCACACACGGGCTCACTTCTGCGCATGCGCACTCGGGGTCACTACTGCGCATGCGCGCTCGGGCTCACTACTGCGCATGCGCGTACGGGCCCACAACTGCGCATGCGCACTCCGGCTCAGACCTGCCCATGCGCACTCGGGCTCACCACTGCGCAATGCGTCCACGGACTCACAACTGCGCATGCGCACACGGGCTCACTACTGCGCATGCGCGGTCGGGCTCACTACTGCGCATGCGCACTCGGGTTCACTAGTGCGCATGCGCACTCGGGGTCACTACTGCGCATGCGCACTCGGGTTCACTACTGCACATGCACACACGGGCCCACTTCTGCGCATGCGCACTCGGAGTCACTACTGCGCATGCGCACTCCGCCTCCGACCAGCACATGCGCACTCGAGCTCACTACTGCGCATGCGCACTCGGGCTCACTACTGCGCATGCACACACGGGCTCACTTCTGCGCATGCGCACTCGGACTCACTACTGCGCGTGCGCACTCGGGCACACCACTGCGCATGCGCACACGGGCTCACTACTGCGCATGCGCAGTCCGGCTTAGACCTGCACATGCGCATTCGAGCTCACTTCTGCGCCTATGCGCACGGGCGCACTACTGCGCTTGCGCACTCGGACTCACTACTGCTCATGCGCACTCGGACTCACTACTGCCGATGCGCAATCACGCTCACTACTGCGCATGCGCACTCGGGCTCATTACTGCGCATGCGCACACGTGCTCACTACTGTGCATGTGCACTCGGGCTCACTACTGCGCATGCGCGCTCGGGGTCACTACTGCGTATGCGCACTCGGGGGCACTACTGCACATGCGCACTCCGCCTCAGACCTGCACATGCGCACTCGAGCACACTACTGCGCATGCGCACGCGGGCTCACTACTGCGTATTCGCTCACGGGCTCACACTGTGCACGCACACTCGGGGTCACTACTGCGCATGAGCACTCGGGCTCACTACTGCCCATGCACACACGGGCTCACTTCTGCGCATTCGCTCACGGGCTCACACTGTGCATGCACACTCGGGGTCACAACTGCGCATGCGCACTCGGGCTTACTACTGCGCATGCACACACGCGCTCACTTCTTCGCATGCGCACTCGGACTCACTACTGCGCATGCGCGCTCGGCCTCACCACTGCGCATGCGCACTCCGGCTCAGACCTGCCCATGCGTACACGGACTCACTACTGCGCATGCGCACGGGGGCTCACTACTGCGCATGCACACACGGGCTCACTTCTGCGCATGCGCACTCGGTCTCACTACTGCGCATGCGCGCTCGGCCTCACTACTGCTCATGCGCACTCGGACTCACTACTGCCGATGCGCAATCACGCTCACTAGTGCGCATGCGCACTCGGGCTCATTACTGCGCATGCGCACACGTGCTCACTACTGTGCATGTGCACTCGGGCTCACTACTGCGCATGCGCGCTCGGGGTCACTACTGCGTATGCGCACTCGGGGGCACTACTGCACATGCGCTCTCCGCCTCAGACCTGCACATGCGCACTCGAGCACACTACTGCGCATGCGCACGCGGGCTCACTACTGCGCATTCGCTCACGGGCTCACACTGTGCACGCACACTCGGGGTCACTACTGCGCATGGGCACTCGGGCTCACTACTGCGCATGCACACACGGGCTCACTTCTGCGCATTCGCTCACGGGCTCACACTGTGCATGCACACTCGGGGTCACAACTGCGCATGCGCACTCGGGCTCACTACTGCGCATGCACACACGCGCTCACTTCTGCGCATGCGCACTCGGACTCACTACTGCGCATGCGCGCTCGGCCTCACTACTGCGCATGCGCACTCCGGCTCAGACCTGCCCATGCGTACACGGACTCACTACTGCGCATGCGCACGGGGGCTCACTACTGCGCATGCACACACGGGCTCACTTCTGCGCATGCGCACTCGGACTCACTACTGCGCATGCGCGCTCGGCCTCACTACTGCGCATGCGCACTCCGGCTCAGACCTGCCCATGCGCACTCGGGCGCACCAATGCGCATGCGTACACGGGCTCACTTCTGCGCATGCGCACTCGGACACACTACTGCGCATGAGCGCTCGGCCTCACTACTGCGCATGCGCACTCCGGCTCAGACCTGCCCATGCGCACTCGGGCTCACCAATGCGCATGCGTACACGGGCTCACTACTGCTCATGCGCACTCGGGGTCACTACTGCGGATGGGCACTCTGCCTCAGACCAGCACATGCGCACTCGAGCTCACTACTGCGCATTCGCTCACGGGCTCACACTGTGCATGCACACTCGGGGTCACTACTGCGCATGAGCACTCGGGCTCACTACTGCGCATGCGCACACGTGCTCACTACTGTGCATGTGCACTCGGGCTCACTACTGCGCATGCGCACTCCGCTTCAGACCAGCAGATGCGCACTCGAGCTCACTACTGCGCATGCGCACACGAGCTCACTCCTGTGCATGCGCACTCGGACTCACTACTGCGGATGCGCAATCGAGCTCACTAATGTGCATGCGCACGCGGGGTCACTACTGCGGATGCGCACACCGGCTCACTACTGCTCATGCGCACTCGCTCTCACTACTGCTCATGCGCACTCGGGGTCACTGCTCCGCATGCGCACCCGGACTCACTACTGCGGATGCGGGCTCGGGCTCACTACTGCGCATGCGCGCACGGGCTCACTACTGCGCATGCGCACACGGGCTCACTACTGCGCATGGGCACTCCGCCTCAGACCTGCACATGCGCATTCGAGCTCACTTCTGCGCATCTGCACACGGGCGTACTACTGCGCATGCGCTCTCCGGCTCAGACCTGCACATGCGCACACGGGCTCACTTCTGCGCATGCGCACTCGGACTCACTACTGCGCATGCGCGCTCGGCCTCACTACTGCGCATGCGCACTCCGGCTCAGACCTGCCCATGCGCACTCGGGCGCACCAATGCGCATGCGTACACGGGCTCACTTCTGCGCATGCGCACTCGGACACACTACTGCGCATGAGCGCCCGGCCTCACTACTGCGCATGCGCACTCCGGCTCAGACCTGCCCATGCGCACTCGGGCGCACCAATGCGCATGCGTACACGGGCTCACTACTGCTCATGCGCACTCGGGGTCACTACTGCGCATGCGCACTCTGACTCACTACTGCGGATGGGCACTCTGCCTCAGACCAGCACATGCGCACTCGAGCTCACTACTGCGCATGCGCACACGAGCTCACTCCTGTGCATGCGCACTCGGACTCACTACTGCGGATGCGCAATCGAGCTCACTAATGTGCATGCGCACGCGGGGTCACTACTGCGGATGCGCACACCGGCTCACTACTGCTCATGCGCACTCGGACTCACTACTGCTCATGCGCACACGGGCTCACTTCTGCGCATGCGCACTCGGAGTCACTACTGCGCATGCGCACTCCGCCTCCGACCAGCACATGCGCACTCGGGCTCACTACTGCTCATGCGCACTCGGGCTTACTACTGTGCATGCGCACTCGGGGTCACTTCTGCTCATGCGCACTCGGGCTCACTACTGCTCATGCGCACTCGGGGTCACTACGGCGCATGCGCACTCGGACTCGCTACTGCGGATGCGCACTCGGACTCACTACTGCGGATGCGCGCTTGGGCTCACTACTGCTCAAGCGCACTCGGACTCACTACTGCGCATGCGTACTCCGGCTCAGACCTGCCCATGCGCACTCGGCCTCACTACTGCGCATGCGCACTCCGGCTCAGACCTGCACATGCACACACAGACTCACTACTGCGGATGCGCCATTGGGCTCACTATTGTGCATGCGCACTCCGCCTCAGACCTGCACATGCGCACCCGAGCTCACTACTGCGCATGCGCACACGGGCTCACTACTGTGCATGCACACTCGGGCTGACTACTGCGCATGCGCACTCGGACTCACTACTGCGGATGCGCGCTCTGCCTCAGACCAGCACATGCCCACTCGCGCTCACTACTGCGCATGCGCACACGGGCTCACTACTGCGAATGCGCACTCCGGCTCAGACCTGCACATGCGCACACGGACTCACTACTGCGGATGCGCAATCGGGCTTACTACTGTGCATGCGCGCTCGGGGTCACTTCTGCTCATGCGCACTCGGGCTCACTACTGCTCATGCGCACTCGGGCTTACTACTTTGCATGCGCACTCGGGGTCACTTCTGCTCATGCGCACTCGGGCTCACTACTGCTCATGCGCACTCGGGGTCACTACGGCGCATGCGCACTCGGGCTCACTACTGCGGATGCGCGCTCGGGCTCACTACTGCCCATGCGCACACCGGCTCAGACATGCACATGCGCACTCGGGCTCACCACTGCGCATGCGTAGACGGCCTCACCAGTGCGCATGCGCACACGGGCTCCCTACGGCGCATGCGCGCTCAGGCTCATTACTGCTCATGCGCACTCAGACTCACTACTGCGGATGCACAATCGGGCTCACTACTGCGCATGCGCGCTCGGACTCACTACTGCTCATGCGCACACGGACTCACGGCTGCGGATGCGCGCTCGGTCTCACTACTGCGCATGCACACACGGGCTCACTTCTGCGCATGCACACACGAGCTCACTACTGCGCATGCGCGCTCGGGATCACTACTGCTCATGCGTACTCCGGCTCAGACCTGCCCATGCGCACTCGTGGTCGCTACTGCGCATACGCACGCGGGCACACCACTGCGCATGCGCACACGGGCTCACTACTGAGCTTGCGCAGTCCGGCTCACACCTGCACTTGCGTACACGAGCTCACTTTTGCGCATGCGCACTCGGACTCATTACTGCTCATGCGCACTCGGACTCTCCATTGCCCATGCGCACTCCGGCGCAGACCTGCATTGCGCACTCGAGCTCACTACTGCGCATGCGCGCTCGGGGTCACTACTGCACATGCGCACTCGGGGTCACTACTGCTCATGCGCACTCGGACTCACTACTGCTCATGCGCACTCGGGCTTACTACTGTGCATGCGCACTCGGGGTCACTTCTGCTCATGCGCACTCGGGCTCACTACTGCTCATGCGCACTCGGGGTCACTACGGCGCATGCGCACTCGGACTCGCTACTGCGGATGCGCGCTCGGGCTCACTACTGCCCATGCGCACACCGGCTCAGACATGCACATGCGCTCTCGAGCTCACTTCTGCGCATGCGCACACGGGCGCACTACTGCGCACGCGCAAACGGGCTCACTACTGTGCATGTGCAGCCGCGGTCACTACTGCTCATGCGCACTTGGACTCACTACTGCTCATAGGCACTCGGACTCACTCCTGCGGATGCGCAAACGGGCCCACCACTGCGGATGCGCACTCCGGTCAGACCTGCACATGCGCACTCGTGGTCGCTACTGCGCATGCGCACTCGGGGTCACTAATGCGCATGCGCACTCGAGCTCACTTCTGCGCATGAGCACTCCGGCTGAGACCTGCACATGCGCACACGTACTCACTACTGCGGATGCCCACTCCGGTCAGAGCTGCACATGCGCACCCGAGCTCACTACTGCGCATGCGCACACGGGCTCACTACTGTGCATGCACACTCGGGCTCACTACTGCGCATGCGCACTCGGACTCACTACTGCGGATGCGCACTCTGCCTCAGACCAGCACATGCCCACTCGCGCTCACTACTGCGCATGCGCACACGGGCTCACTACTGCGAATGCGCACTCCGGCTCAGACCTGCACATGCGCACACGGACTCACTACTGCGGATGCACAATCGGGCTCACTACTGCGCATGCGCGCTCGGACTCACTACTGCTCATGCGCACACGGACTCACGGCTGCAGATGCGCGCTCGGTCTCACTACTGCGCATGCACACACGGGCTCACTTCTGCGCATGCACACACGAGCTCACTACTGCGCATGCGCGCTCGGGGTCACTACTGCGCATGCGCACTCCCCCTCAGACCTGCACATGCGCACTCGAGCTCATTACTGCGCATGCGCACACGGGCTCACACTGTGCATGCACACTCGGTGTCACTACTGCGCATACGCGCTCGGGGTCGCTACTGCGCATACGCGCTCGGGGTCGCTACTGCGCATGCGCACTCGGGGTCACTACTGCGCATGCGCACTCCCCCTCAGACCTGCACATGCGCACTCGAGCCCATTACTGCGCATGCGCACACGGGCTCACACTGTGCATGCACACTCGGGGTCACAATTGCGCATGCGCACTCGGGCTCACTGCTGCGCATGCGCACACTGGCTCACTACTGTGCATGCGCACTCGGGGTCACTACTGCTCATGTGTACTCCGGCTCAGACATGCCCATGCGCACTCGTGGTCGCTACTGCGCTTGCGCAGGCCGGCTCACACCTGCACTTGCGTATTCGAGCTCACTACTGCGCATGTGCACACGGGCGCACTACTGCGCATGCGCACTCGGACTCACTACTGCTCCAGCGCACACGGACTCACTACGGCGCATGCGTACTCCGGCTCAGACCTGCCCATGTGCACTCGGCCACACCACTGCGCATGCGCACACGTTCTCACTACTGCGCATGCGCAGGCCGGCTCAGACCTGCATCGCACATTCGAGCTCACTTTTGCGCATGCGCACTCGGACTCACTACTGCTCATGCGCACACAGACTCACGACTGCGGATGCGCTCTCGGGCTCACTACTGCGGATGCGCAATCGGTTTCACTACTGCGCATGCACACACGGGCTCACTTCTGCGCGTGCGCACTCGGGGTCACTTCTGCTCATGCGCACTCGGCCTCATTACTGCGCATGCGCACTCCGGCTCAGACCTGCCCATGCGCACTCGGGCTCACCACTGCGCATGCGTACACGGACTCACTACTGCGCATGCGCACACGGGATCACTACTGCGCATGCGCGCTCGGGGTCACTACTGCGCATGCGCACTCGGGTTCACTAGTGCGCATGCGCACTCCGGCTCACTACTGCTCATGCGCAGTCGGACTCACTACTGCGCATGCGCAGTCCGGCTCAGACTTGCACATGCGCGTTCGAGCTCACTTCTGCGCATGTGCACACGGCCGCACTACTGCGCATCCGCACTCGGACTCACGACTGCTCAAGCGCACTCGGACTCACTACTGCGCATGCGTACTCCGGCTCAGTCCTGCCCATGCGCACTCGGGCACACCACTGCGCATGCGCACACGTTCTCACTACTGCGCATGCGCATGCCGGCTCAGACCTGCACGTGCTCACTCGAGCTTACTACTCTGCATGCGCACGCGGGCTCACTACTGCGCATGCGCAGTCCGGCTCAGACTTGCACATGCGCATTCGAGCTCACTTCTGCGCATGTGCACACGGCCGCACTACTGCGCATCCGCACTCGGACTCACGACTGCTCAAACGCACTCGGACTCACTACTGCGCATGCGTACACCGGCTCAGACCTGCCCATGCGCACTCGGGCACACCACTGCGCATGCGCACACGTTCTCACTACTGCGCATGCGCATGCCGGCTCAGACCTGCACGTGCGCACTCGAGCTTACTACTCTGCATGCGCACGCGGGCTCACTACTGCGCATGCGCACACGGGCTCACTACTGCGCATGCGCGCTCGGGGTCACTACTGCTCATGCACAATCGGGCTCACTACTGCGCATGCGCGCTCGGACTCACTACTGCTAATGCGCACACGGGCTCACTACTGCGCATGCACACACGGGCTCACTTCTGCGCATGCGCACTCGGGGTCACGACTGCGCATGCACACTCTGCCTCAGATCTGCACATGCGCACTCGAGCTCACTACTGCGCATGCGCACACGGGCTCACTACTGTGCATGCGCACTCGGGCTCACTACTGCGCATGCGCACACGGGCTCACTACTGCGCATGCGCGCTCGGGGTCACTACTGCGCATGTGCACCCGGGGCCACTACTGCGCATGCGCACTCCGCCTCAGACCTGCACATG
The DNA here is from genome assembly GCA_963576845.1 of Megachile leachella. NCBI lineage: Eukaryota > Metazoa > Arthropoda > Insecta > Hymenoptera > Megachilidae > Megachile > Megachile leachella. The sequence goes on along the minus strand of CAUYWW010000045.1, from coordinate 84,164 downwards.
CGCACTTGAGAACACTACTGCGCATGCGCACTCGCGCTCACTACTGCGCATGCACACACGGGCTCACTTCTGCGCATGCGCACTCGGGGTCACTACTGCGCATGCGCGCTCGGGCTCACTACTGCGCATGCGCGTACGGGCCCACAACTGCGCATGCGCACTCCGGCTCAGACCTGCCCATGCGCACTCGGGCTCACCACTGCGCATGCGTCCACGGACTCACAACTGCGCATGCGCACACGGGCTCACTACTGCGCATGCGCGGTCGGGCTCACTACTGCGCATGCGCACTCGGGTTCACTAGTGCGCATGCGCACTCGGGGTCACTACTGCGCATGCGCACTCGGGTTCACTACTGCACATGCACACACGGGCCCACTTCTGCGCATGCGCACTCGGAGTCACTACTGCGCATGCGCACTCCGCCTCCGACCAGCACATGCGCACTCGAGCTCACTACTGCGCATGCGCACTCGGGCTCACTACTGCGCATGCACACACGGGCTCACTTCTGCGCATGCGCACTCGGACTCACTACTGCGCGTGCGCACTCGGGCACACCACTGCGCATGCGCACACGGGCTCACTACTGCGCATGCGCAGTCCGGCTTAGACCTGCACATGCGCATTCGAGCTCACTTCTGCGCCTATGCGCACGGGCGCACTACTGCGCTTGCGCACTCGGACTCACTACTGCTCATGCGCACTCGGACTCACTACTGCCGATGCGCAATCACGCTCACTACTGCGCATGCGCACTCGGGCTCATTACTGCGCATGCGCACACGTGCTCACTACTGTGCATGTGCACTCGGGCTCACTACTGCGCATGCGCGCTCGGGGTCACTACTGCGTATGCGCACTCGGGGGCACTACTGCACATGCGCACTCCGCCTCAGACCTGCACATGCGCACTCGAGCACACTACTGCGCATGCGCACGCGGGCTCACTACTGCGTATTCGCTCACGGGCTCACACTGTGCACGCACACTCGGGGTCACTACTGCGCATGAGCACTCGGGCTCACTACTGCCCATGCACACACGGGCTCACTTCTGCGCATTCGCTCACGGGCTCACACTGTGCATGCACACTCGGGGTCACAACTGCGCATGCGCACTCGGGCTTACTACTGCGCATGCACACACGCGCTCACTTCTTCGCATGCGCACTCGGACTCACTACTGCGCATGCGCGCTCGGCCTCACCACTGCGCATGCGCACTCCGGCTCAGACCTGCCCATGCGTACACGGACTCACTACTGCGCATGCGCACGGGGGCTCACTACTGCGCATGCACACACGGGCTCACTTCTGCGCATGCGCACTCGGTCTCACTACTGCGCATGCGCGCTCGGCCTCACTACTGCTCATGCGCACTCGGACTCACTACTGCCGATGCGCAATCACGCTCACTAGTGCGCATGCGCACTCGGGCTCATTACTGCGCATGCGCACACGTGCTCACTACTGTGCATGTGCACTCGGGCTCACTACTGCGCATGCGCGCTCGGGGTCACTACTGCGTATGCGCACTCGGGGGCACTACTGCACATGCGCTCTCCGCCTCAGACCTGCACATGCGCACTCGAGCACACTACTGCGCATGCGCACGCGGGCTCACTACTGCGCATTCGCTCACGGGCTCACACTGTGCACGCACACTCGGGGTCACTACTGCGCATGGGCACTCGGGCTCACTACTGCGCATGCACACACGGGCTCACTTCTGCGCATTCGCTCACGGGCTCACACTGTGCATGCACACTCGGGGTCACAACTGCGCATGCGCACTCGGGCTCACTACTGCGCATGCACACACGCGCTCACTTCTGCGCATGCGCACTCGGACTCACTACTGCGCATGCGCGCTCGGCCTCACTACTGCGCATGCGCACTCCGGCTCAGACCTGCCCATGCGTACACGGACTCACTACTGCGCATGCGCACGGGGGCTCACTACTGCGCATGCACACACGGGCTCACTTCTGCGCATGCGCACTCGGACTCACTACTGCGCATGCGCGCTCGGCCTCACTACTGCGCATGCGCACTCCGGCTCAGACCTGCCCATGCGCACTCGGGCGCACCAATGCGCATGCGTACACGGGCTCACTTCTGCGCATGCGCACTCGGACACACTACTGCGCATGAGCGCTCGGCCTCACTACTGCGCATGCGCACTCCGGCTCAGACCTGCCCATGCGCACTCGGGCTCACCAATGCGCATGCGTACACGGGCTCACTACTGCTCATGCGCACTCGGGGTCACTACTGCGGATGGGCACTCTGCCTCAGACCAGCACATGCGCACTCGAGCTCACTACTGCGCATTCGCTCACGGGCTCACACTGTGCATGCACACTCGGGGTCACTACTGCGCATGAGCACTCGGGCTCACTACTGCGCATGCGCACACGTGCTCACTACTGTGCATGTGCACTCGGGCTCACTACTGCGCATGCGCACTCCGCTTCAGACCAGCAGATGCGCACTCGAGCTCACTACTGCGCATGCGCACACGAGCTCACTCCTGTGCATGCGCACTCGGACTCACTACTGCGGATGCGCAATCGAGCTCACTAATGTGCATGCGCACGCGGGGTCACTACTGCGGATGCGCACACCGGCTCACTACTGCTCATGCGCACTCGCTCTCACTACTGCTCATGCGCACTCGGGGTCACTGCTCCGCATGCGCACCCGGACTCACTACTGCGGATGCGGGCTCGGGCTCACTACTGCGCATGCGCGCACGGGCTCACTACTGCGCATGCGCACACGGGCTCACTACTGCGCATGGGCACTCCGCCTCAGACCTGCACATGCGCATTCGAGCTCACTTCTGCGCATCTGCACACGGGCGTACTACTGCGCATGCGCTCTCCGGCTCAGACCTGCACATGCGCACACGGGCTCACTTCTGCGCATGCGCACTCGGACTCACTACTGCGCATGCGCGCTCGGCCTCACTACTGCGCATGCGCACTCCGGCTCAGACCTGCCCATGCGCACTCGGGCGCACCAATGCGCATGCGTACACGGGCTCACTTCTGCGCATGCGCACTCGGACACACTACTGCGCATGAGCGCCCGGCCTCACTACTGCGCATGCGCACTCCGGCTCAGACCTGCCCATGCGCACTCGGGCGCACCAATGCGCATGCGTACACGGGCTCACTACTGCTCATGCGCACTCGGGGTCACTACTGCGCATGCGCACTCTGACTCACTACTGCGGATGGGCACTCTGCCTCAGACCAGCACATGCGCACTCGAGCTCACTACTGCGCATGCGCACACGAGCTCACTCCTGTGCATGCGCACTCGGACTCACTACTGCGGATGCGCAATCGAGCTCACTAATGTGCATGCGCACGCGGGGTCACTACTGCGGATGCGCACACCGGCTCACTACTGCTCATGCGCACTCGGACTCACTACTGCTCATGCGCACACGGGCTCACTTCTGCGCATGCGCACTCGGAGTCACTACTGCGCATGCGCACTCCGCCTCCGACCAGCACATGCGCACTCGGGCTCACTACTGCGCATGCGCACTCGGGCTCACTACTGCGCATGCACACAAGGGCTCACTTCTGCGCATGCGCACTCGGACTCACTACTGCGCGTGCGCACTCGGGCACACCACTGCGCATGCGCACACGGGCTCACTACTGCGCATGCGCGCTCGGGGTCACTACTGCGTATGCGCACTCGGGGACACTACTGCACATGCGCTCTCCGCCTCAGACCTGCACATGCGCACTCGAGCACACTACTGCGCATGCGCACGCGGGCTCACTACTGCGCATTCGCTCACGGGCTCACACTGTGCACGCACACTCGGGGTCACTACTGCGCATGAGCACTCGGGCTCACTACTGCGCATGCACACACGGGCTCACTTCTGCGCATTCGCTCACGGGCTCACACTGTGCATGCACACTCGGGGTCACAACTGCGCATGCGCACTCGGGCTCACTACTGCGCATGCACACACGCGCTCACTTCTGCGCATGCGCACTCGGACTCACTACTGCGCATGCGCGCTCGGCCTCACTACTGCGCATGCGCACTCCGGCTCAGACCTGCCCATGCGTACACGGACTCACTACTGCGCATGCGCACGGGGGCTCACTACTGCGCATGCACACACGGGCTCACTTCTGCGCATGCGCACTCGGACTCACTACTGCGCATGCGCGCTCGGCCTCACTACTGCGCGTGCGCACTCCGGCTCAGACCTGCCCATGCGCACTCGGGCGCACCAATGCGCATGCGTACACGGGCTCACTTCTGCGCATGCGCACTCGGACACACTACTGCGCATGAGCGCTCGGCCTCACTACTGCGCATGCGCACTCCGGCTGAGACCTGCCCATGCGCACTCGGGCTCACCAATGCGCATGCGCACTCTGACTCACTACTGCGGATGGGCACTCTGCCTCAGACCAGCACATGCGCACTCGAGCTCACTACTGCGCATTCGCTCACGGGCTCACACTGTGCATGCACACTCGGGGTCACTACTGCGCATGAGCACTCGGGCTCACTACTGCGCATGCGCACACGTGCTCACTACTGTGCATGTGCACTCGGGCTCACTACTGCGCATGCGCACTCCGCTTCAGACCAGCAGATGCGCACTCGAGCTCACTACTGCGCATGCGCACACGAGCTCACTCCTGTGCATGCGCACTCGGACTCACTACTGCGGATGCGCAATCGAGCTCACTAATGTGCATGCGCACGCGGGGTCACTACTGCGGATGCGCACACCGGCTCACTACTGCTCATGCGCACTCGGACTCACTACTGCTCATGCGCACTCGGGGTCACTGCTCCGCATGCGCAGCCGGACTCACTACTGCGGATGCGCGCTCGGGCTCACTACTGCGCATGCGCGCACGGGCTCACTACTGCGCATGCGCACACGGGCTCACTACTGCGCATGGGCACACGGGCTCACTACTGCGCATGGGCATTCGAGCTCACTTCTGCGCATCTGCACACGGGCGTACTACTGCGCATGCGCTCTCCGGCTCAGACCTGCACATGCGCACACGGACCCACTACTGCGGATGCGCAATCGGGCTCACTAATGTGCATGCGCACGCGGGGTCACTACTGCGGATGCGCACTCGGACTCACTACGGCTTATGGGCACTCGGACTCACTACTGCCGATGCGCAATCAGGCTCACTTCTGCGCATGCGCACTCCGCCTCAGACCTGCACGTGCCCACTCGAGCACACTACTGCGCATGCGCACAAGGGCTCACTACTGCGCATGCGCACACGGGCTCACTACTGCGCATGCGCGCTCGGGGTCACTAGTGCGCATGCGCACCCGGGGTCACTACTGCGTATGGGCACCCCGCCTCAGACCTGCACATGCGCACTCGAGCTCACTACTGCGCATGCGCACACGGGCTCACTACTGTGCATGCGCACTCGGGCTCACTACTGCGTATGCGCACACGGGCTCACTACTGTGCATACGCACTCGGGGTCACTACTGCTCATACGCACTCGGACTCACTGCTGCGGATGCGCAATCGGGCTCACTACTGCTCAAGCGCACTCGGCCTCACTACTGCGCATGCGCACTCCGGCTCAGACCTGCGCATGCGCACTCGGGCGCACCACTGCGCATGCGTACACGGGCTCACTTCTGCGCATGCGCACTCGGACACACTACTGCGCATGAGCGCTCGGCCTCACTGCTGCGCATGCGCACTCCGGCTCAGACCTGCCCATGCGCACTCGGGCTCACCACTACGCATGCGCACACGTTCTCACTACTGCGCATGCGCAGGCCGGCTCAGACCTGCACACGCACATTCGAGCTCACTTTTGCGCATGCGCACTCGGACTCATTACTGCTCATGCGCACTCGGACTCTCTACTGCGCATGCGTACTCCGGCTCAGACCTGCCCATGCGCACTCGGGCACACCACTACGCATGCGCACACGTTCTCACTACTGCGCATGCGCAGGCCGGCTCAGACCTGCACACGCACATTCGAGCTCACTTTTGCGCATGCGCACTCGGACTCATTACTGCTCATGCGCACTCGGACTCTCTACTGCGCATGCGCACTCCGGCGCAGACCTGCACGTGCGCACTCGAGCTCACTACTACGCATGCGCACGCGCGCTCACGACTGCGGATGCGCGCTCGGGCTCACTACTGCGGATGCGCAATCGGGTTCACTACTGCGCATGCACACACGGGCTCACTTCTGCGCATGCACACACGAGCTCACTACTGCGCATGCGCACTCCCCCTCAGACCTGCACATGCGCACTCGAGCTCATTACTGCGCATGCGCACACGGGCTCACACTGTGCATGCACACTCGGGGTCACTACTGCGCATACGCGCTCGGGGTCGCTACTGCGCATACGCGCTCGGGGTCGCTACTGCGCATGCGCACTCGGGGTCACTACTGCGCATGCGCACTCCCCCTCAGACCTGCACATGCGCACTCGAGCCCATTACTGCGCATGCGCACACGGGCTCACACTGTGCATGCACACTCGGGGTCACTACTGCGCATACGCGCTCGGGGTCGCTACTGCGCATACGCGCTCGGGGTCGCTACTGCGCATGCGCACTCGGGGTCACTACTGCGCATGCGCACACCGGCTCAGACATGCACATGCCTTCTCGAGCTCACTTCTGCGCATGCGCACACGGCCGCACTACTGCGCATGCGCGCACGGGCACACTACTGTGCATGCGCAGCCGCGGTCACTACTGCTCATGCGCACTTGGACTCATTACTGCTCATAGGCACTCGGACTCACTCCTGCGGATGCGCAAACGGGCCCACTACTGCGGATGCGCACTCCGGTCAGACCTGCACATGCCCGCTCGTGGTCGCTACTGCACATGCGCAATCGTGGTAGCTACTGCGCATGCGCACTCGGGCACACCACTGCGCGTACGTACACGGGCTCGCTACTGCGCATGCGCAGTCCGGCTCAGACCTGCACTTGCGCATTCGAGCTCACTTCTGCGCGTGCGCACTCGGGGTCACTTCTGCTCATGCGCACTCGGCCTCACTACTGCGCATGCGCACTCCGGCTCAGACCTGCGCATGCGCACTCGGGCTCACAACTGCGCATGCGTACATGTTCTCACTACTGCGCATGCGCGCTCGGGGTCACTAGTGCGCATGCGCACCCGGGGTCACTGCAGCGCATGCGCACTCGTGGTCGCTACTGCGCATACGCACGCGGGCACACCACTGCGCATGCGCACACGGGCTCACTACTGAGCTTGCGCAGTCCGGCTCACACCTGCACTTGCGTACACGAGCTCACTTTTGCGCATGCGCACTCGGACTCATTACTGCTCATGCGCACTCGGACTCTCCACTGCGCATGCGCACTCCGGCGCAGACCTGCACGTGCGCACTCGAGCTCACTACTACGCATGCGCACGCGCGCTCACGACTGCGCATGCGCACACGGGCTCACTACTGAGCTTGCGCAGTCCGGCTCACACCTGCACTTGCGTACACGAGCTCACTTTTGCGCATGCGCACTCGGACTCATTACTGCTCATGCGCACTCGGACTCTCCACTGCGCATGCGCACTCCGGCGCAGACCTGCCCATGCGTACACGGACTCACCACTGCGCATGCGCACGTGGGCTCACTACTGCGCATGCACACACGGGCTCACTTCTGCGCATGCGCACTCGGACTCACTACTGCGCATGCGCGCTCGGCCTCACGACTGCGGATGCGCGCTCGGACCCACTACTGCGGATGCGCAATCGGGCTCACTAATGTGCATGCGCACGCGGGGTCACTACTGCGGATGCGCACTCGGACTCACTACGGCTTATGGGCACTCGGACTCACTACTGCCGATGCGCAATCAGGCTCACTTCTGCGCATGCGCACTCCGCCTCAGACCTGCACATGCCCACTCGAGCACACTACTGCGCATGCGCACTCCGGCTCAGACCTGCCCATGCGCACTCGGGCTCACCAATGCGCATGCGTACATGGGCTCACTACTGCTCATGCGCACTCGGGGTCACTACTGCGCATGCGCACTCTGACTCACTACTGCGGATGTGCACTCTGCCTCAGACCAGCACATGCGCACTCGAGCTCACTACTGCGCATTCGCTCACGGGCTCACACTGTGCATGCACACTCGGGGTCACTACTGCGCATGAGCACTCGGGCTCACTACTGCGCATGCGCACACGTGCTCACTACTGTGCATGTGCACTCGGGCTCACTACTGCGCATGCGCACTCTGCTTCAGACCAGCAGATGCGCACTCGAGCTCACTACTGCGCATGCGCACACGAGTTCACTCCTGTGCATGCGCACTCGGACTCACTACTGCGGATGCGCAATCGAGCTCACTAATGTGTATGCGCACGCGGGGTCACTACTGCGGATGCGCACACCGGCTCACTACTGCTCATGCGCACTCGGACTCACTACTGCTCATGCGCACTCGGGGTCACTGCTCCGCATGCGCACCCGGACTCACTACTGCGGATGCGCGCTCGGGCTCACTACTGCGCATGCGCGCACGGGCTCACTACTGCGCATGCGCACACGGGCTCACTACTGCGCATGCGCGCTCGGGGTCACTAGTGCGCATGCGCACCCGGGGTCACTACTGCGCATGGGCGCTCCGCCTCAGACCTGCACATGCGCATTCGAGCTCACTTCTGCGCATCTGCACACGGGCGTACTACTGCGCATGCGCTCTCCGGCTCAGACCTGCACATGCGCACTCGGGCTCACCACTGCGCATGCGTACACGGGCTCACTACTGCTCATGCGCACTCGGGTTCACTACTGCGCATGCACACACGGGCTCACTTCTGCGCATGCGCACTCGGACTCACTGCTGCGGATGCGCAATCGGGCTCACTACTGCTCAAGCGCACTCGGCCTCACTACTGCGCATGCGCACTCCGGCTCAGACCTGCGCATGCGCACTCGGGCGCACCACTGTGCATGCGTACACGGGCTCACTTCTGCGCATGCGCACTCGGACACACTACTGCGCTTGAGCGCTCGGCCTCACTACTGCGCATGCGCACTCCGGCTCAGACCTGCCCATGCGCACTCGGGCTCACCACTGCGCATGCGTACACGGGCTCACTACTGCTCATGCGCACTCGGGTTCACTACTGCGCATGCACACACGGGCTCACTTCTGCGCATGCGCACTCGGACTCACTACTGCGCGTGCGCACTCGGGCACACCACTGCGCATGCGCACACGGGCTCACTACTGCGCATGCGCAGTCCGGCTTAGACCTGCACATGCGCATTCGAGCTCACATCTGCGCATATGCGCACGGGCGCACTACTGCGCTTGCGCACTCGGACTCACTACTGCTCATGCGCACTCGGACTCACTACTGCGGATGGGCACTCTGCCTCAGACCAGCACATGCGCACTCGAGCTCACTACTGCGCATTCGCTCACGGGCTCACACTGTGCATGCACACTCGGGGTCACTACTGCGCATGAGCACTCGGGCTCACTACTGCGCATGCGCACACGTGCTCACTACTGTGCACGTGCACTCGGGCTCACTACTGCGCATGCGCACTCCGCTTCAGACCAGCAGATGCGCACTCGAGCTCACTACTGCGCATGCGCACACGAGCTCACTCCTGTGCATGCGCACTCGGACTCACTACTGCGGATGCGCAATCGAGCTCACTAATGTGCATGCGCACGCGGGGTCGCTACTGCGGATGCGCACACCGGCTCACTACTGCTCATGCGCACTCGGACTCACTACTGCTCATGCGCATTCGAGCTCACTTCTGCGCGTCTGCACACGGGCGTACTACTGCGCATGCGCTCTCCGGCTCAGACCTGCACATGCGCACACGGACCCACTACTGCGGATGCGCAATCGGGCTCACTAATGTGCATGCGCACGCGGGGTCACTACTGCGGATGCGCACTCGGACTCACTACGGCTTATGGGCACTCGGACTCACTACTGCCGATGCGCAATCAGGCTCACTTCTGCGCATGCGCACTCCGCCTCAGACCTGCACATGCCCACTCGAGCACACTACTGCGCATGCGCACAAGGGCTCACTACTGCGCATGCGCACACGGGCTCACTACTGCGCATGCGCGCTCGGGGTCACTAGTGCGCATGCGCACCCGGGGTCACTACTGCGCATGGGCACCCCGCCTCAGACCTGCACATGCGCACTCGAGCTCACTACTGCGCATGCGCACACGGGCTCACTACTGTGCATGCGCACTCGGGCTCACTACTGCGTATGCGCACACGGGCTCACTACTGTGCATACGCACTCGGGGTCACTACTGCTCATACGCACTCGGACTCACTGCTGCGGATGCGCAATCGGGCTCACTACTGCTCAAGCGCACTCGGCCTCACTACTGCGCATGCGCACTCCGGCTCAGACCTGCGCATGCGCACTCGGGCGCACCACTGCGCATGCGTACACGGGCTCACTTCTGCGCATGCGCACTCGGACACACTACTGCGCATGAGCGCTCGGCCTCACTACTGCTCATGCGCACTCGGGTTCACTACTGCCCATGCACACACGGTCTCACTACTGCGCATGCGCACACGGGCGCACTACTGCGCATGCGCACTCGGACACACTACTGCGCATGAGCGCTCGGCCTCACTGCTGCGCATGCGCACTCCGGCTCAGACCTGCCCATGCGCACTCGGGCTCACATCTGCGCGTGCGCACTCGGGGCCACTTCTGCTCATGCGCACTCGGCCTCACTACTGTGCATGCGCACTCCGGCTCAGACCTGCCCATGCGCACTCGGGCTCACCACTGCGCATGCGTACACGGACTCACTACTGCGCATGCGCAGGCCGGCTCAGACCTGCACGTGCGCACTCGAGCTTACTACTCTGCATGCGCACGCGGGCTCACCACTGCGCATGCGCACACGGGCTCACTACTGCGCATGCGCGCTCGGGGTCACTAGTGCGCATGCGCACCCGGGGTCACTACTGCGCATGGGCGCTCCGCCTCAGACCTGCACATGCGCATTCGAGCTCACTTCTGCGCATCTGCACACGGGCGTACTACTGCGCATGCGCTCTCCGGCTCAGACCTGCACATGCGCACTCGGGCTCACCACTGCGCATGCGTACACGGGCTCACTACTGCTCATGCGCACTCGGGTTCACTACTGCGCATGCACACACGGGCTCACTTCTGCGCATGCGCACTCGGACTCACTGCTGCGGATGCGCAATCGGGCTCACTACTGCTCAAGCGCACTCGGCCTCACTACTGCGCATGCGCACTCCGGCTCAGACCTGCGCATGCGCACTCGGGCGCACCACTGTGCATGCGTACACGGGCTCACTTCTGCGCATGCGCACTCGGACACACTACTGCGCATGAGCGCTCGGCCTCACTACTGCGCATGCGCACTCCGGCTCAGACCTGCCCATGCGCACTCGGGCTCACCACTGCGCATGCGTACACGGGCTCACTACTGCTCATGCGCACTCGGGTTCACTACTGCGCATGCACACACGGGCTCACTTCTGCGCATGCGCACTCGGACTCACTACTGCGCGTGCGCACTCGGGCACACCACTGCGCATGCGCACACGGGCTCACTACTGCGCATGCGCAGTCCGGCTTAGACCTGCACATGCGCATTCGAGCTCACATCTGCGCATATGCGCACGGGCGCACTACTGCGCTTGCGCACTCGGACTCACTACTGCTCATGCGCACTCGGACTCACTACTGCGGATGGGCACTCTGCCTCAGACCAGCACATGCGCACTCGAGCTCACTACTGCGCATTCGCTCACGGGCTCACACTGTGCATGCACACTCGGGGTCACTACTGCGCATGAGCACTCGGGCTCACTACTGCGCATGCGCACACGTGCTCACTACTGTGCACGTGCACTCGGGCTCACTACTGCGCATGCGCACTCCGCTTCAGACCAGCAGATGCGCACTCGAGCTCACTACTGCGCATGCGCACACGAGCTCACTCCTGTGCATGCGCACTCGGACTCACTACTGCGGATGCGCAATCGAGCTCACTAATGTGCATGCGCACGCGGGGTCGCTACTGCGGATGCGCACACCGGCTCACTACTGCTCATGCGCACTCGGACTCACTACTGCTCATGCGCATTCGAGCTCACTTCTGCGCGTCTGCACACGGGCGTACTACTGCGCATGCGCTCTCCGGCTCAGACCTGCACATGCGCACACGGACCCACTACTGCGGATGCGCAATCGGGCTCACTAATGTGCATGCGCACGCGGGGTCACTACTGCGGATGCGCACTCGGACTCACTACGGCTTATGGGCACTCGGACTCACTACTGCCGATGCGCAATCAGGCTCACTTCTGCGCATGCGCACTCCGCCTCAGACCTGCACATGCCCACTCGAGCACACTACTGCGCATGCGCACAAGGGCTCACTACTGCGCATGCGCACACGGGCTCACTACTGCGCATGCGCGCTCGGGGTCACTAGTGCGCATGCGCACCCGGGGTCACTACTGCGCATGGGCACCCCGCCTCAGACCTGCACATGCGCACTCGGAGTCGCTACAGCGCATGCGCACTCCGCCCCCGACCAGCACATGCGCACTCGAGCTCACTACTGCGCATGCGCACTCGGGCTCACTACTGCGCATGCACACACGGGCTCACTTCTGCGCATGCGCACTCGGACTCACTACTGCGCATGCGCACTCGGGCACACCACTGCGCGTACGCACACGGGCTCGCTACTGCGCATGCGCAGTCCGGCTCAGACCTGCACTTGCGTATTCGAGCTCACTTCTGCGCATGTGCACACGGGCGCACTACTGCGCATGCGTTCTCGGACTCACTACTGCTCATGCGCACACGGGCTCACTACTGCGCATGCGCAGTCCGGCTCAGACTTGCACATGCGCATTCGAGCTCACTTCTACGCATGTGCACACGGCCGCACTACTGCGCATCCGCACTCGGACTCACTACTGCTCAAGCGCACTCGGACTCACTACTGCGCATGCGTACTCCGGCTCAGACCTGCCCATGCGCACTCGGGCACACCACTGCGCATGCGCACACGTTCTCACTACTGCGCATGCGCAGGCCGGCTCAGACCTGCACGTGCGCACTCGAGCTTACAACTCTGCATGCACAATGGGGCTCACTACTGCGCATGCGCGCTCGGACTCACTACTGCTCATGCGCACACAGACTCACGACTGCGGATGCGTTCTCGGGCTCACTACTGCGGATGCGCAATCGGGTTCACTTCTGCGCATGCACACACGGGCTTACTTCTGCGCATGCGCACTCCGGCTCACTACAGCTCATGCGCACTCGGACTCACTACTGCGGATGCACAATCGGGCTCACTTCTGCGCATGCGTACTCGGACTCACTACGGCGCATGCGCGCTCGGCCTCACTACTGCGCATGCGCACTCCGGCTCAGACCTGCCCATGCGCGCTCGGCCTCACTACTGCGCATGCGCACTCCGGCTCAGACCTGCACATGCGCACTCGAGCACACTACTGCGCATGCGCACGCGGGCTCACTACTGCGCATTCGCTCACGGGCTCACACTGTGCATGCACACTCGGGGTCACTACTGCGCATGAGCACTCGGGCTCACTACTGCGCATGCGCACACGTGCTCACTACTGTGCATGTGCACTCGGGCTCACTACTGCGCATGCGCACTCCGCCTCAGACCAGCAGATGCGCACTCGGGGTCACTACTGCGCATGCGCACTCGGACTCACTACTGCGGATGCGCCATCGGCCTCACTACTGTGCATGCGCACTCCGCCTCAGACCTGCACATGCGCACCCGAGCTCACTACTGCGCATGCGCACACGGGCTCACTACTGTGCATGCACACACGGGCTCACTACTGCGCATGCGCACACGAGCTCACTACTGCGCATGCGCGCTCGGGGTCACTACTGCGCATGCGCACTCGGGGTCACTACTGCGCATGGGCACACGGGCTCACTACTGCGCATGCGCACTCCAGGTCACTACTGCTCATGCGCACTCGGGCTCATTACTGCGCATGCACACACGGGCTCACTACTGCGCATACGCACTCCGGCTCAAACTCGCACATGCGCTCTCGAGGTCACTTCTGCGCATGAGCACACGGCCGCACTACTGCGCATGCACACACGGGCTCACTACTGTGCATGCGCACTCGGGGTCACTACTGCTCATGCGCACTCGGACTCACTACTGCTCATGCGCAATCGAGCTCTCTACTGCGCATGCGCACTCGGACTCACTACTGCACATGCGATCTCGGACTCGCTACTGCGGATGCGCAATCGGGCTCACTACTACGCATGCGCACTCGGGATCACTACTGCGCATGCGCACTCGGGCTCTCTACTGCGCATGCGCACTCGGACTCACTACTGCACATGCGATCTCGGACTCGCTACTGCGGATGCGCGCACGGGCTTACTACTGCGCATGCGAACACGGGTTCACCACAGCGCATGCGCACTCGTGCTCACTTCTGCGCATGCGCATACGCGCGCACTACTGCGCATGCGCACGCTGGGTCACCCCTGCAGATGCGCAATCGGGTTCACCGCTGCGCATGCGCACTCGGGGTCACTACTGCAGATGCGCAATCGGGCTCACTACTGCGCATGCGCTGTCCGGCTCAGACCTGCACGTGCGCTCTCGAGCTCACTGCTGCGCATGCGCACTCGGGGTCACTACTGCGCACGCTCGCTCGGGGTCACTACTGCGCACGCTCGCTCGGGGTCACTACTGCGCACGCTCGCTCGGGGTCACAACTGCGCACGCTCGCTCGGGGTCACTACTGCGCACGCTCGCTCGGGGTCACAACTGCGCATGCGCAATCGGGTTCACTACTGCTCATGCGCAATCGGGCTCTCTACTGCGCATGCGCACTCGGACTCACTACTGCACATGCGATCTCGGACTCGCTTCTGCGGATGCGCAATCGGGCTCACTACTGCGCATGCGCAATCGGTTTCACTACTGCGGATGCGCAATCGGGCTCACTACTGCGCATGCGCACTCGGGATCACTACTGCGCATGCGCACTCGGGCTCACTACTGCGGATGCGCCCTCAGGCTCACTACTGCGCATCCGCACACGGGCTCACTACTGCGCATGCGCACTCGGACTCACTACTGCTCATGCGCACTCGGGCTCACTACTGCGCATGCGCGCTGGGGGTCTCTATTGCGGATGCGCACACCGGCTCAGACGTGCACATGCCCACTCGAGCTCACTTCTGCGAATGCGCACACGGGCTCACTACTGTGCATGCGCACTCGGGGTCACTACTGCTCATGCGCACTCGGACTCACTACTGCTCATACGCACTCCGGCTCGCTACTGCTCATGCGAACTCGGACTCACTACTGCGGATGCGCAATCAGGCTCACTACTGCGTATGCGCACTCCAGCTGAGACCGGCACATGCGCACTCGGGGTTACTACTGCGCATGCGCACTCGGGATCACTACGGCGCATGCGCACACGGGGTCACTAGTGCGCATGCGCACCCGGGGTCACTACTGCGCATGGGCACCCCGCCTCAGACCTGCACATGCGCACTCGGAGTCGCTACAGCGCATGCGCACTCCGCCCCCGACCAGCACATGCGCACTCGAGCTCACTACTGCGCATGCGCACTCGGGCTCACTACTGCGCATGCACACACGGGCTCACTTCTGCGCATGCGCACTCGGACTCACTACTGCGCATGCGCACTCGGGCACACCACTGCGCGTACGCACACGGGCTCGCTACTGCGCATGCGCAGTCCGGCTCAGACCTGCACTTGCGTATTCGAGCTCACTTCTGCGCATGTGCACACGGGCGCACTACTGCGCATGCGTTCTCGGACTCACTACTGCTCATGCGCACTCGGACTCACTACTGCGGATGGGCACTCTGCCTCAGACCAGCACATGCGCACTCGAGCTCACTACTGCGCATTCGCTCACGGGCTCACACTGTGCATGCACACTCGGGGTCACTACTGCGCATGAGCACTCGGGCTCACTACTGCGCATGCGCACACGTGCTCACTACTGTGCACGTGCACTCGGGCTCACTACTGCGCATGCGCACTCCGCTTCAGACCAGCAGATGCGCACTCGAGCTCACTACTGCGCATGCGCACACGAGCTCACTCCTGTGCATGCGCACTCGGACTCACTACTGCGGATGCGCAATCGAGCTCACTAATGTGCATGCGCACGCGGGGTCGCTACTGCGGATGCGCACACCGGCTCACTACTGCTCATGCGCACTCGGACTCACTACTGCTCATGCGCATTCGAGCTCACTTCTGCGCGTCTGCACACGGGCGTACTACTGCGCATGCGCTCTCCGGCTCAGACCTGCACATGCGCACACGGACCCACTACTGCGGATGCGCAATCGGGCTCACTAATGTGCATGCGCACGCGGGGTCACTACTGCGGATGCGCACTCGGACTCACTACGGCTTATGGGCACTCGGACTCACTACTGCCGATGCGCAATCAGGCTCACTTCTGCGCATGCGCACTCCGCCTCAGACCTGCACATGCCCACTCGAGCACACTACTGCGCATGCGCACAAGGGCTCACTACTGCGCATGCGCACACGGGCTCACTACTGCGCATGCGCGCTCGGGGTCACTAGTGCGCATGCGCACCCGGGGTCACTACTGCGCATGGGCACCCCGCCTCAGACCTGCACATGCGCACTCGGAGTCGCTACAGCGCATGCGCACTCCGCCCCCGACCAGCACATGCGCACTCGAGCTCACTACTGCGCATGCGCACTCGGGCTCACTACTGCGCATGCACACACGGGCTCACTTCTGCGCATGCGCACTCGGACTCACTACTGCGCATGCGCACTCGGGCACACCACTGCGCGTACGCACACGGGCTCGCTACTGCGCATGCGCAGTCCGGCTCAGACCTGCACTTGCGTATTCGAGCTCACTTCTGCGCATGTGCACACGGGCGCACTACTGCGCATGCGTTCTCGGACTCACTACTGCTCATGCGCACACGGGCTCACTACTGCGCATGCGCAGTCCGGCTCAGACTTGCACATGCGCATTCGAGCTCACTTCTACGCATGTGCACACGGCCGCACTACTGCGCATCCGCACTCGGACTCACTACTGCTCAAGCGCACTCGGACTCACTACTGCGCATGCGTACTCCGGCTCAGACCTGCCCATGCGCACTCGGGCACACCACTGCGCATGCGCACACGTTCTCACTACTGCGCATGCGCAGGCCGGCTCAGACCTGCACGTGCGCACTCGAGCTTACAACTCTGCATGCACAATGGGGCTCACTACTGCGCATGCGCGCTCGGACTCACTACTGCTCATGCGCACACAGACTCACGACTGCGGATGCGTTCTCGGGCTCACTACTGCGGATGCGCAATCGGGTTCACTTCTGCGCATGCACACACGGGCTTACTTCTGCGCATGCGCACTCCGGCTCACTACAGCTCATGCGCACTCGGACTCACTACTGCGGATGCACAATCGGGCTCACTTCTGCGCATGCGTACTCGGACTCACTACGGCGCATGCGCGCTCGGCCTCACTACTGCGCATGCGCACTCCGGCTCAGACCTGCCCATGCGCGCTCGGCCTCACTACTGCGCATGCGCACTCCGGCTCAGACCTGCACATGCGCACTCGAGCACACTACTGCGCATGCGCACGCGGGCTCACTACTGCGCATTCGCTCACGGGCTCACACTGTGCATGCACACTCGGGGTCACTACTGCGCATGAGCACTCGGGCTCACTACTGCGCATGCGCACACGTGCTCACTACTGTGCATGTGCACTCGGGCTCACTACTGCGCATGCGCACTCCGCCTCAGACCAGCAGATGCGCACTCGGGGTCACTACTGCGCATGCGCACTCGGACTCACTACTGCGGATGCGCCATCGGCCTCACTACTGTGCATGCGCACTCCGCCTCAGACCTGCACATGCGCACCCGAGCTCACTACTGCGCATGCGCACACGGGCTCACTACTGTGCATGCACACACGGGCTCACTACTGCGCATGCGCACACGAGCTCACTACTGCGCATGCGCGCTCGGGGTCACTACTGCGCATGCGCACTCGGGGTCACTACTGCGCATGGGCACACGGGCTCACTACTGCGCATGCGCACTCCAGGTCACTACTGCTCATGCGCACTCGGGCTCATTACTGCGCATGCACACACGGGCTCACTACTGCGCATACGCACTCCGGCTCAAACTCGCACATGCGCTCTCGAGGTCACTTCTGCGCATGAGCACACGGCCGCACTACTGCGCATGCACACACGGGCTCACTACTGTGCATGCGCACTCGGGGTCACTACTGCTCATGCGCACTCGGACTCACTACTGCTCATGCGCAATCGAGCTCTCTACTGCGCATGCGCACTCGGACTCACTACTGCACATGCGATCTCGGACTCGCTACTGCGGATGCGCAATCGGGCTCACTACTACGCATGCGCACTCGGGATCACTACTGCGCATGCGCACTCGGGCTCTCTACTGCGCATGCGCACTCGGACTCACTACTGCACATGCGATCTCGGACTCGCTACTGCGGATGCGCGCACGGGCTTACTACTGCGCATGCGAACACGGGTTCACCACAGCGCATGCGCACTCGTGCTCACTTCTGCGCATGCGCATACGCGCGCACTACTGCGCATGCGCACGCTGGGTCACCCCTGCAGATGCGCAATCGGGTTCACCGCTGCGCATGCGCACTCGGGGTCACTACTGCAGATGCGCAATCGGGCTCACTACTGCGCATGCGCTGTCCGGCTCAGACCTGCACGTGCGCTCTCGAGCTCACTGCTGCGCATGCGCACTCGGGGTCACTACTGCGCACGCTCGCTCGGGGTCACTACTGCGCACGCTCGCTCGGGGTCACTACTGCGCACGCTCGCTCGGGGTCACAACTGCGCACGCTCGCTCGGGGTCACTACTGCGCACGCTCGCTCGGGGTCACAACTGCGCATGCGCAATCGGGTTCACTACTGCTCATGCGCAATCGGGCTCTCTACTGCGCATGCGCACTCGGACTCACTACTGCACATGCGATCTCGGACTCGCTTCTGCGGATGCGCAATCGGGCTCACTACTGCGCATGCGCAATCGGTTTCACTACTGCGGATGCGCAATCGGGCTCACTACTGCGCATGCGCACTCGGGATCACTACTGCGCATGCGCACTCGGGCTCACTACTGCGGATGCGCCCTCAGGCTCACTACTGCGCATCCGCACACGGGCTCACTACTGCGCATGCGCACTCGGACTCACTACTGCTCATGCGCACTCGGGCTCACTACTGCGCATGCGCGCTGGGGGTCTCTATTGCGGATGCGCACACCGGCTCAGACGTGCACATGCCCACTCGAGCTCACTTCTGCGAATGCGCACACGGGCTCACTACTGTGCATGCGCACTCGGGGTCACTACTGCTCATGCGCACTCGGACTCACTACTGCTCATACGCACTCCGGCTCGCTACTGCTCATGCGAACTCGGACTCACTACTGCGGATGCGCAATCAGGCTCACTACTGCGTATGCGCACTCCAGCTGAGACCGGCACATGCGCACTCGGGGTTACTACTGCGCATGCGCACTCGGGATCACTACGGCGCATGCGCACACGGGCTCACTACTGTGCATGCGCACTCCGGCTATCTACTACTCATGCGAACTCGGACTCACTACTGCGGATGCGCAATCAGGCTCACTACTGCGCACGCGCACTCCAGCTGAGACCGGCACATGCGCACTCGGGGTCACTACTGCGCATGCGCACACGGGCTCACTACTGTGCATGCGCACTCGGGGTCACTACAGCTCATGCGCACTCGGACTCACTACTGCCCATGCGCACTCGGGCTCACTACTGCGCATGCGCGCTCGGGGTCGCTACTGCGCATGCGCACACCGGCTCAGACCTGCACGTGCGCACTCGAGCTTACAACTCTGCATGCACAATGGGGCTCACTACTGCGCATGCGCGCTCGGACTCACTACTGCTCATGCGCACACAGACTCACGACTGCGGATGCGTTCTCGGGCTCACTACTGCGGATGCGCAATCGGGTTCACTTCTGCGCATGCACACACGGGCTTACTTCTGCGCATGCGCACTCCGGCTCACTACAGCTCATGCGCACTCGGACTCACTACTGCGGATGCACAATCGGGCTCACTTCTGCGCATGCGCACTCGGACTCACTACGGCGCATGCGCGCTCGGCCTCACTACTGCGCATGCGCACTCCGGCTCAGACCTGCACATGCGCGCTCGGCCTCACTACTGCGCATGCGCACTCCGGCTCAGACCTGCACATGCGCACTCGAGCACACTACTGCGCATGCGCACGCGGGCTCACTACTGCGCATTCGCTCACGGGCTCACACTGTGCATGCACACTCGGGGTCACTACTGCGCATGAGCACTCGGGCTCACTACTGCGCATGCGCACTCGTGCTCACTACTGTGCATGTGCACTCGGGCTCACTACTGCGCATGCGCACTCCGCCTCAGACCAGCAGATGCGCACTCGGGGTCACTACTGCGCATGCGCACTCGGACTGACTACTGCGGATGCGCCATCGGCCTCACTACTGTGCATGCGCATTCCGCCTCAGACCTGCACATGCGCACCCGAGCTCACTACTGCGCATGCGCACACGGGCTCACTACTGTGCATGCACACACGGGCTCACTACTGCGCATGCGCACACGAGCTCACTACTGCGCATGCGCGCTCGGGGTCACTACTGCGCATGCGCACTCGGGGTCACTACTGCGCATGCGCACTCCGCCTCAGATCTGCACATGAACACTCGAGAACACTACTGCGCATGCGCAGTCGGGCTCACTACTGCGCATGCACACACGGGCTCACTTCTGCGCATTCGCTCACGGGCTCACACTGTGCATGCACACTCGGGGTCACAACTGCGCATGCGCACTCGGGCTCACTACTGCGCATGCACACACGCGCTCACTTCTGCGCATGCGCACTCGGACTCACTACTGCGCATGCGCGCTCGGCCTCACTACTGCGCATGCGCACTCCGGCTCAGACCTGCCCATGCGTACACGGACTCACTACTGCGCATGCGCACGGGGGCTCACTACTGCGCATGCACACACGGGCTCACTTCAGCGCATGCGCACTCGGACTCACTACTGCGCATGCGCGCTCGGCCTCACTACTGCGCATGCGCACTCCGGCTCAGACCTGCCCATGCGCACTCGGGCGCACCAATGCGCATGCGTACACGGGCTCACTTCTGCGCATGCGCACTCGGACACACAACTGCGCATGAGCGCTCGGCCTCACTACTGCGCATGCGCACTCCGGCTCAGACCTGCCCATGCGCACTCGGGCTCACCAATGCGCATGCGTACACGGGCTCACTACTGCTCATGCGCACTCGGGGTCACTACTGCGCATGCGCACTCTGACTCACTACTGCGGATGGGCACTCTGCCTCAGACCAGCACATGCGCACTGGCGCTCACTACTGCGCATTCGCTCACGGGCTCACACTGTGCATGCACACTCGGGGTCACTACTGCGCATGCGCACACGAGCTCACTCCTGTGCATGCGCACTCGGACTCACTACTGCGGATGCGCAATCGAGCTCACTAATGTGCATGCGCACGCGGGGTCACTACTGCGGATGCGCACACCGGCTCACTACTGCTCATGCGCACTCGGACTCACTACTGCTCATGCGCACTCGGGGTCACTGCTCCGCATGCGCACCCGGACTCACTACTGCGGATGCGCGCTCGGGCTCACTACTGCGCATGCGCGCACGGGCTCACTACTGCGGATGCGCACTCGGACTCACTACGGCTTATGGGCACTCGGACTCACTACTGCCGATGCGCAATCAGGCTCACTTCTGCGCATGCGCACTCCGCCTCAGACCTGCACATGCCCACTCGACCACACTACTGCGCATGCGCACAAGGGCTCACTACTGCGCATGCGCGCACGGGCTCACTACTGCGCATGCGCGCTCGGGGTCACTAGTGCGCATGCGCACCCGGGCTCACTACTGCGCATGGGCACCCCGCCTCAGACCTGCACATGCGCACTCGAGCTCACTACTGCGCATGCGCACACGGGCTCACTGCTGTGCATGCGCACTCGGGCTCACTACTGCGTATGCGCACACGGGCTCACTACTGTGCATACGCACTCGGGGTCACTACTGCTCATACGCACTCGGACTCACTGCTGCGGATGCGCAATCGGGCTCACTACTGCTCAAGCGCACTCGGCCTCACTACTGCGCATGCGCACTCCGGCTCAGACCTGCGCATGCGCACTCGGGCGCACCACTGCGCATGCGTACACGGGCTCACTTCTGCGCATGCGCACTCGGACACACTACTGCGCATGAGCGCTCGGCCTCACTACTGCGCATGCGCACTCCGGCTCAGACCTGCCCATGCGCACTCGGGCTCACCACTGCGCATGCGTACACGGGCTCACTACTGCTCATGCGCACTCGGGTTCACTACTGCGCATGCACACACGGGCTCAGTACTGCGCATGCGCACACGGGCGCACTACTGCGCATGCGCACACGGGCGCACTACTGCGCATGCGCACTCGGACTCACTACTGCGCATGCGTACTCCGGCTCAGACATGCCCATGCGCACTCGGGCACACCACTGCGCATGCGCACACGTTCTCACTACTGCGCATGCGCAGGCCGGCTCAGACCTGCACACGCACATTCGAGCTCACTTTTGCGCATGCGCACTCGGACTCATTACTGCTCATGCGCACTCGGACTCTCCACTGCGCATGCGCACTCCGGCGCAGACCTGCATTGCGCAATCGTGTTCACTAATGCGCATGCATACACGGGCTCACTACTGCGCATGCGCACACGGGCTCACTACTGCGCATGCGCGCTCGGGGGCCACTACTGCGCATGCGCACTCGGACTCACTACTGCGGATGCGCGCTCGGGCTCACTACTGCACATGCGCACTCGGGGTCACTACTGCTCATGCGCACTCGGACTCACTACTGCTCATGCGCACTCGGGCTTACTACTGTGCATGCGCACTCGGGGTCACTTCTGCTCATGCGCACTCGGGCTCACTACTGCTCATGCGCACTCGGGGTCACTACGGCGCATGCGCACTCGGACTCGCTACTGCGGATGCGCACTCGGACTCACTACTGCGGATGCGCGCTTGGGCTCACTACTGCTCAAGCGCACTCGGACTCACTACTGCGCATGCGTACTCCGGCTCAGACCTGCCCATGCGCACTCGGCCTCACTACTGCGCATGCGCACTCCGGCTCAGACCTGCACATGCACACACAGACTCACTACTGCGGATGCGCCATCGGGCTCACTATTGTGCATGCGCACTCCGCCTCAGACCTGCACATGCGCACCCGAGCTCACTACTGCGCATGCGCACACGGGCTCACTACTGTGCATGCACACTCGGGCTGACTACTGCGCATGCGCACTCGGACTCACTACTGCGGATGCGCACTCTGCCTCAGACCAGCACATGCCCACTCGCGCTCACTACTGCGCATGCGCACACGGGCTCACTACTGCGAATGCGCACTCCGGCTCAGACCTGCACATGCGCACACGGACTCACTACTGCGGATGCGCAATCGGGCTTACTACTGTGCATGCGCGCTCGGGGTCACTTCTGCTCATGCGCACTCGGGCTCACTACTGCTCATGCGCACTCGGGCTTACTACTTTGCATGCGCACTCGGGGTCACTTCTGCTCATGCGCACTCGGGCTCACTACTGCTCATGCGCACTCGGGGTCACTACGGCGCATGCGCACTCGGGCTCACTACTGCGGATGCGCGCTCGGGCTCACTACTGCCCATGCGCACACCGGCTCAGACATGCACATGCGCACTCGGGCTCACCACTGCGCATGCGTAGACGGCCTCACCAGTGCGCATGCGCACACGGGCTCCCTACGGCGCATGCGCGCTCAGGCTCATTACTGCTCATGCGCACTCAGACTCACTACTGCGGATGCACAATCGGGCTCACTACTGCGCATGCGCGCTCGGACTCACTACTGCTCATGCGCACACGGACTCACGGCTGCGGATGCGCGCTCGGTCTCACTACTGCGCATGCACACACGGGCTCACTTCTGCGCATGCACACACGAGCTCACTACTGCGCATGCGCGCTCGGGGTCACTACTGCGCATGCGCACTCCGCCTCAGACCTGCACATGCGCACTCGAGCCCATTACTGCGCATGCGCACACGGGCTCACACTGTGCATGTGCAGCCGCGGTCACTACTGCTCATGCGCACTTGGACTCACTACTGCTCATAGGCACTCGGACTCACTCCTGCGGATGCGCAAACGGGCCCACCACTGCGGATGCGCACACTGGCTCACTACTGTGCATGCGCACTCGGGATCACTACTGCTCATGCGTACTCCGGCTCAGACCTGCCCATGCGCACTCGTGGTCGCTACTGCGCATACGCACGCGGGCACACCACTGCGCATGCGCACACGGGCTCACTACTGAGCTTGCGCAGTCCGGCTCACACCTGCACTTGCGTACACGAGCTCACTTTTGCGCATGCGCACTCGGACTCATTACTGCTCATGCGCACTCGGACTCTCCATTGCCCATGCGCACTCCGGCGCAGACCTGCATTGCGCACTCGAGCTCACTACTGCGCATGCGCGCTCGGGGTCACTACTGCACATGCGCACTCGGGGTCACTACTGCTCATGCGCACTCGGACTCACTACTGCTCATGCGCACTCGGGCTTACTACTGTGCATGCGCACTCGGGGTCACTTCTGCTCATGCGCACTCGGGCTCACTACTGCTCATGCGCACTCGGGGTCACTACGGCGCATGCGCACTCGGACTCGCTACTGCGGATGCGCGCTCGGGCTCACTACTGCCCATGCGCACACCGGCTCAGACATGCACATGCGCTCTCGAGCTCACTTCTGCGCATGCGCACACGGGCGCACTACTGCGCACGCGCAAACGGGCTCACTACTGTGCATGTGCAGCCGCGGTCACTACTGCTCATGCGCACTTGGACTCACTACTGCTCATAGGCACTCGGACTCACTCCTGCGGATGCGCAAACGGGCCCACCACTGCGGATGCGCACTCCGGTCAGACCTGCACATGCGCACTCGTGGTCGCTACTGCGCATGCGCACTCGGGGTCACTAATGCGCATGCGCACTCGAGCTCACTTCTGCGCATGAGCACTCCGGCTGAGACCTGCACATGCGCACACGTACTCACTACTGCGGATGCCCACTCCGGTCAGAGCTGCACATGCGCACCCGAGCTCACTACTGCGCATGCGCACACGGGCTCACTACTGTGCATGCACACTCGGGCTCACTACTGCGCATGCGCACTCGGACTCACTACTGCGGATGCGCACTCTGCCTCAGACCAGCACATGCCCACTCGCGCTCACTACTGCGCATGCGCACACGGGCTCACTACTGCGAATGCGCACTCCGGCTCAGACCTGCACATGCGCACACGGACTCACTACTGCGGATGCACAATCGGGCTCACTACTGCGCATGCGCGCTCGGACTCACTACTGCTCATGCGCACACGGACTCACGGCTGCAGATGCGCGCTCGGTCTCACTACTGCGCATGCACACACGGGCTCACTTCTGCGCATGCACACACGAGCTCACTACTGCGCATGCGCGCTCGGGGTCACTACTGCGCATGCGCACTCCCCCTCAGACCTGCACATGCGCACTCGAGCTCATTACTGCGCATGCGCACACGGGCTCACACTGTGCATGCACACTCGGTGTCACTACTGCGCATACGCGCTCGGGGTCGCTACTGCGCATACGCGCTCGGGGTCGCTACTGCGCATGCGCACTCGGGGTCACTACTGCGCATGCGCACTCCCCCTCAGACCTGCACATGCGCACTCGAGCCCATTACTGCGCATGCGCACACGGGCTCACACTGTGCATGCACACTCGGGGTCACAATTGCGCATGCGCACTCGGGCTCACTGCTGCGCATGCGCACACTGGCTCACTACTGTGCATGCGCACTCGGGGTCACTACTGCTCATGTGTACTCCGGCTCAGACATGCCCATGCGCACTCGTGGTCGCTACTGCGCTTGCGCAGGCCGGCTCACACCTGCACTTGCGTATTCGAGCTCACTACTGCGCATGTGCACACGGGCGCACTACTGCGCATGCGCACTCGGACTCACTACTGCTCCAGCGCACACGGACTCACTACGGCGCATGCGTACTCCGGCTCAGACCTGCCCATGTGCACTCGGCCACACCACTGCGCATGCGCACACGTTCTCACTACTGCGCATGCGCAGGCCGGCTCAGACCTGCATCGCACATTCGAGCTCACTTTTGCGCATGCGCACTCGGACTCACTACTGCTCATGCGCACACAGACTCACGACTGCGGATGCGCTCTCGGGCTCACTACTGCGGATGCGCAATCGGGTTCACTACTGCGCATGCACACACGGGCTCACTTCTGCGCGTGCGCACTCGGGGTCACTTCTGCTCATGCGCACTCGGCCTCATTACTGCGCATGCGCACTCCGGCTCAGACCTGCCCATGCGCACTCGGGCTCACCACTGCGCATGCGTACACGGACTCACTACTGCGCATGCGCACACGGGATCACTACTGCGCATGCGCGCTCGGGGTCACTACTGCGCATGCGCACTCGGGTTCACTAGTGCGCATGCGCACTCCGGCTCACTACTGCTCATGCGCAGTCGGACTCACTACTGCGCATGCGCAGTCCGGCTCAGACTTGCACATGCGCGTTCGAGCTCACTTCTGCGCATGTGCACACGGCCGCACTACTGCGCATCCGCACTCGGACTCACGACTGCTCAAGCGCACTCGGACTCACTACTGCGCATGCGTACTCCGGCTCAGTCCTGCCCATGCGCACTCGGGCACACCACTGCGCATGCGCACACGTTCTCACTACTGCGCATGCGCATGCCGGCTCAGACCTGCACGTGCTCACTCGAGCTTACTACTCTGCATGCGCACGCGGGCTCACTACTGCGCATGCGCAGTCCGGCTCAGACTTGCACATGCGCATTCGAGCTCACTTCTGCGCATGTGCACACGGCCGCACTACTGCGCATCCGCACTCGGACTCACGACTGCTCAAACGCACTCGGACTCACTACTGCGCATGCGTACTCCGGCTCAGACCTGCCCATGCGCACTCGGGCACACCACTGCGCATGCGCACACGTTCTCACTACTGCGCATGCGCATGCCGGCTCAGACCTGCACGTGCGCACTCGAGCTTACTACTCTGCATGCGCACGCGGGCTCACTACTGCACATGCGCACACGGGCTCACTACTGCGCATGCGCGCTCGGGGTCACTACTGCTCATGCACAATCGGGCTCACTACTGCGCATGCGCGCTCGGCCTCACTACTGCTAATGCGCACACGGGCTCACTACTGCGCATGCACACACGGGCTCACTTCTGCGCATGCGCACTCGGGGTCACGACTGCGCATGCACACTCTGCCTCAGATCTGCACATGCGCACTCGAGCTCACTACTGCGCATGCGCACACGGGCTCACTACTGTGCATGCGCACTCGGGCTCACTACTGCGCATGCGCACACGGGCTCACTACTGCGCATGCGCGCTCGGGGTCACTACTGCGCATGTGCACCCGGGGCCACTACTGCGCATGCGCACTCCGCCTCAGACCTGCACATGCGCACTTGAGAACACTACTGCGCATGCGCACTCGCGCTCACTACTGCGCATGCACACACGGGCTCACTTCTGCGCATGCGCACTCGGGGTCACTACTGCGCATGCGCGCTCGGGCTCACTACTGCGCATGCGCGTACGGGCCCACAACTGCGCATGCGCACTCCGGCTCAGACCTGCCCATGCGCACTCGGGCTCACCACTGCGCATGCGTCCACGGACTCACAACTGCGCATGCGCACACGGGCTCACTACTGCGCATGCGCGGTCGGGCTCACTACTGCGCATGCGCACTCGGGTTCACTAGTGCGCATGCGCACTCGGGGTCACTACTGCGCATGCGCACTCGGGTTCACTACTGCGCATGCACACACGGGCCCACTTCTGCGCATGCGCACTCGGAGTCACTACTGCGCATGCGCACTCCGCCTCCGACCAGCACATGCGCACTCGAGCTCACTACTGCGCATGCGCACTCGGGCTCACTACTGCGCATGCACACACGGGCTCACTTCTGCGCATGCGCACTCGGACTCACTACTGCGCGTGCGCACTCGGGCACACCACTGCGCATGCGCACACGGGCTCACTACTGCGCATGCGCAGTCCGGCTTAGACCTGCACATGCGCATTCGAGCTCACTTCTGCGCATATGCGCACGGGCGCACTACTGCGCTTGCGCACTCGGACTCACTACTGCTCATGCGCACTCGGACTCACTACTGCCGATGCGCAATCACGCTCACTACTGCGCATGCGCACTCGGGCTCATTACTGCGCATGCGCACACGTGCTCACTACTGTGCATGTGCACTCGGGCTCACTACTGCGCATGCGCGCTCGGGGTCACTACTGCGTATGCGCACTCGGGGGCACTACTGCACATGCGCACTCCGCCTCAGACCTGCACATGCGCACTCGAGCACACTACTGCGCATGCGCACGCGGGCTCACTACTGCGTATTCGCTCACGGGCTCACACTGTGCACGCACACTCGGGGTCACTACTGCGCATGAGCACTCGGGCTCACTACTGCCCATGCACACACGGGCTCACTTCTGCGCATTCGCTCACGGGCTCACACTGTGCATGCACACTCGGGGTCACAACTGCGCATGCGCACTCGGGCTTACTACTGCGCATGCACACACGCGCTCACTTCTTCGCATGCGCACTCGGACTCACTACTGCGCATGCGCGCTCGGCCTCACTACTGCGCATGCGCACTCCGGCTCAGACCTGCCCATGCGTACACGGACTCACTACTGCGCATGCGCACGGGGGCTCACTACTGCGCATGCACACACGGGCTCACTTCTGCGCATGCGCACTCGGTCTCACTACTGCGCATGCGCGCTCGGCCTCACTACTGCTCATGCGCACTCGGACTCACTACTGCCGATGCGCAATCACGCTCACTAGTGCGCATGCGCACTCGGGCTCATTACTGCGCATGCGCACACGTGCTCACTACTGTGCATGTGCACTCGGGCTCACTACTGCGCATGCGCGCTCGGGGTCACTACTGCGTATGCGCACTCGGGGGCACTACTGCACATGCGCTCTCCGCCTCAGACCTGCACATGCGCACTCGAGCACACTACTGCGCATGCGCACGCGGGCTCACTACTGCGCATTCGCTCACGGGCTCACACTGTGCACGCACACTCGGGGTCACTACTGCGCATGGGCACTCGGGCTCACTACTGCGCATGCACACACGGGCTCACTTCTGCGCATTCGCTCACGGGCTCACACTGTGCATGCACACTCGGGGTCACAACTGCGCATGCGCACTCGGGCTCACTACTGCGCATGCACACACGCGCTCACTTCTGCGCATGCGCACTCGGACTCACTACTGCGCATGCGCGCTCGGCCTCACTACTGCGCATGCGCACTCCGGCTCAGACCTGCCCATGCGTACACGGACTCACTACTGCGCATGCGCACGGGGGCTCACTACTGCGCATGCACACACGGGCTCACTTCTGCGCATGCGCACTCGGACTCACTACTGCGCATGCGCGCTCGGCCTCACTACTGCGCATGCGCACTCCGGCTCAGACCTGCCCATGCGCACTCGGGCGCACCAATGCGCATGCGTACACGGGCTCACTTCTGCGCATGCGCACTCGGACACACTACTGCGCATGAGCGCTCGGCCTCACTACTGCGCATGCGCACTCCGGCTCAGACCTGCCCATGCGCACTCGGGCTCACCAATGCGCATGCGTACACGGGCTCACTACTGCTCATGCGCACTCGGGGTCACTACTGCGGATGGGCACTCTGCCTCAGACCAGCACATGCGCACTCGAGCTCACTACTGCGCATTCGCTCACGGGCTCACACTGTGCATGCACACTCGGGGTCACTACTGCGCATGAGCACTCGGGCTCACTACTGCGCATGCGCACACGTGCTCACTACTGTGCATGTGCACTCGGGCTCACTACTGCGCATGCGCACTCCGCTTCAGACCAGCAGATGCGCACTCGAGCTCACTACTGCGCATGCGCACACGAGCTCACTCCTGTGCATGCGCACTCGGACTCACTACTGCGGATGCGCAATCGAGCTCACTAATGTGCATGCGCACGCGGGGTCACTACTGCGGATGCGCACACCGGCTCACTACTGCTCATGCGCACTCGCTCTCACTACTGCTCATGCGCACTCGGGGTCACTGCTCCGCATGCGCACCCGGACTCACTACTGCGGATGCGGGCTCGGGCTCACTACTGCGCATGCGCGCACGGGCTCACTACTGCGCATGCGCACACGGGCTCACTACTGCGCATGGGCACTCCGCCTCAGACCTGCACATGCGCATTCGAGCTCACTTCTGCGCATCTGCACACGGGCGTACTACTGCGCATGCGCTCTCCGGCTCAGACCTGCACATGCGCACACGGGCTCACTTCTGCGCATGCGCACTCGGACTCACTACTGCGCATGCGCGCTCGGCCTCACTACTGCGCATGCGCACTCCGGCTCAGACCTGCCCATGCGCACTCGGGCGCACCAATGCGCATGCGTACACGGGCTCACTTCTGCGCATGCGCACTCGGACACACTACTGCGCATGAGCGCCCGGCCTCACTACTGCGCATGCGCACTCCGGCTCAGACCTGCCCATGCGCACTCGGGCGCACCAATGCGCATGCGTACACGGGCTCACTACTGCTCATGCGCACTCGGGGTCACTACTGCGCATGCGCACTCTGACTCACTACTGCGGATGGGCACTCTGCCTCAGACCAGCACATGCGCACTCGAGCTCACTACTGCGCATGCGCACACGAGCTCACTCCTGTGCATGCGCACTCGGACTCACTACTGCGGATGCGCAATCGAGCTCACTAATGTGCATGCGCACGCGGGGTCACTACTGCGGATGCGCACACCGGCTCACTACTGCTCATGCGCACTCGGACTCACTACTGCTCATGCGCACACGGGCTCACTTCTGCGCATGCGCACTCGGAGTCACTACTGCGCATGCGCACTCCGCCTCCGACCAGCACATGCGCACTCGGGATCACTACTGCGCATGCGCACTCGGGCTCACTACTGCGCATGCACACAAGGGCTCACTTCTGCGCATGCGCACTCGGACTCACTACTGCGCGTGCGCACTCGGGCACACCACTGCGCATGCGCACACGGGCTCACTACTGCGCATGCGCGCTCGGGGTCACTACTGCGTATGCGCACTCGGGGACACTACTGCACATGCGCTCTCCGCCTCAGACCTGCACATGCGCACTCGAGCACACTACTGCGCATGCGCACGCGGGCTCACTACTGCGCATTCGCTCACGGGCTCACACTGTGCACGCACACTCGGGGTCACTACTGCGCATGAGCACTCGGGCTCACTACTGCGCATGCACACACGGGCTCACTTCTGCGCATTCGCTCACGGGCTCACACTGTGCATGCACACTCGGGGTCACAACTGCGCATGCGCACTCGGGCTCACTACTGCGCATGCACACACGCGCTCACTTCTGCGCATGCGCACTCGGACTCACTACTGCGCATGCGCGCTCGGCCTCACTACTGCGCATGCGCACTCCGGCTCAGACCTGCCCATGCGTACACGGACTCACTACTGCGCATGCGCACGGGGGCTCACTACTGCGCATGCACACACGGGCTCACTTCTGCGCATGCGCACTCGGACTCACTACTGCGCATGCGCGCTCGGCCTCACTACTGCGCGTGCGCACTCCGGCTCAGACCTGCCCATGCGCACTCGGGCGCACCAATGCGCATGCGTACACGGGCTCACTTCTGCGCATGCGCACTCGGACACACTACTGCGCATGAGCGCTCGGCCTCACTACTGCGCATGCGCACTCCGGCTGAGACCTGCCCATGCGCACTCGGGCTCACCAATGCGCATGCGTACACGGGCTCACTACTGCTCATGCGCACTCGGGGTCACTACTGCGCATGCGCACTCTGACTCACTACTGCGGATGGGCACTCTGCCTCAGACCAGCACATGCGCACTCGAGCTCACTACTGCGCATTCGCTCACGGGCTCACACTGTGCATGCACACTCGGGGTCACTACTGCGCATGAGCACTCGGGCTCACTACTGCGCATGCGCACACGTGCTCACTACTGTGCATGTGCACTCGGGCTCACTACTGCGCATGCGCACTCCGCTTCAGACCAGCAGATGCGCACTCGAGCTCACTACTGCGCATGCGCACACGAGCTCACTCCTGTGCATGCGCACTCGGACTCACTACTGCGGATGCGCAATCGAGCTCACTAATGTGCATGCGCACGCGGGGTCACTACTGCGGATGCGCACACCGGCTCACTACTGCTCATGCGCACTCGGACTCACTACTGCTCATGCGCACTCGGGGTCACTGCTCCGCATGCGCAGCCGGACTCACTACTGCGGATGCGCGCTCGGGCTCACTACTGCGCATGCGCGCACGGGCTCACTACTGCGCATGCGCACACGGGCTCACTACTGCGCATGGGCACACGGGCTCACTACTGCGCATGGGCATTCGAGCTCACTTCTGCGCATCTGCACACGGGCGTACTACTGCGCATGCGCTCTCCGGCTCAGACCTGCACATGCGCACACGGACCCACTACTGCGGATGCGCAATCGGGCTCACTAATGTGCATGCGCACGCGGGGTCACTACTGCGGATGCGCACTCGGACTCACTACGGCTTATGGGCACTCGGACTCACTACTGCCGATGCGCAATCAGGCTCACTTCTGCGCATGCGCACTCCGCCTCAGACCTGCACATGCCCACTCGAGCACACTACTGCGCATGCGCACAAGGGCTCACTACTGCGCATGCGCACACGGGCTCACTACTGCGCATGCGCGCTCGGGGTCACTAGTGCGCATGCGCACCCGGGGTCACTACTGCGTATGGGCACCCCGCCTCAGACCTGCACATGCGCACTCGAGCTCACTACTGCGCATGCGCACACGGGCTCACTACTGTGCATGCGCACTCGGGCTCACTACTGCGTATGCGCACACGGGCTCACTACTGTGCATACGCACTCGGGGTCACTACTGCTCATACGCACTCGGACTCACTGCTGCGGATGCGCACTCGGGCTCACTGCTGCTCAAGCGCACTCGGCCTCACTACTGCGCATGCGCACTCCGGCTCAGACCTGCGCATGCGCACTCGGGCGCACCACTGCGCATGCGCACACGTTCTCACTACTGCGCATGCGCATGCCGGCTCAGACCTGCACGTGCTCACTCGAGCTTACTACTCTGCATGCGCACGCGGGCTCACTACTGCGCATGCGCAGTCCGGCTCAGACTTGCACATGCGCATTCGAGCTCACTTCTGCGCATGTGCACACGGCCGCACTACTGCGCATCCGCACTCGGACTCACGACTGCTCAAACGCACTCGGACTCACTACTGCGCATGCGTACTCCGGCTCAGACCTGCCCATGCGCACTCGGGCACACCACTGCGCATGCGCACACGTTCTCACTACTGCGCATGCGCATGCCGGCTCAGACCTGCACGTGCGCACTCGAGCTTACTACTCTGCATGCGCACGCGGGCTCACTACTGCGCATGCGCACACGGGCTCACTACTGCGCATGCGCGCTCGGGGTCACTACTGCTCATGCACAATCGGGCTCACTACTGCGCATGCGCGCTCGGACTCACTACTGCGCATGCGCACACGGGCTCACTACTGTGCATGCGCACTCGGGCTCACTACTGCGCATGCGCACACGGGCTCACTACTGCGCATGCAGGCTCGGGGTCACTACTGCGCATGTGCACCCGGGGCCACTACTGCGCATGCGCACTCCGCCTCAGACCTGCACATGCGCACTTGAGAACACTACTGCGCATGCGCACTCGCGCTCACTACTGCGCATGCACACACGGGCTCACTTCTGCGCATGCGCACTCGGGGTCACTACTGCGCATGCGCGCTCGGGCTCACTACTGCGCATGCGCGTACGGGCCCACAACTGCGCATGCGCACTCCGGCTCAGACCTGCCCATGCGCACTCGGGCTCACCACTGCGCATGCGTCCACGGACTCACAACTGCGCATGCGCACACGGGCTCACTACTGCGCATGCGCGGTCGGGCTCACTACTGCGCATGCGCACTCGGGTTCACTAGTGCGCATGCGCACTCGGGGTCACTACTGCGCATGCGCACTCGGGTTCACTACTGCGCATGCACACACGGGCCCACTTCTGCGCATGCGCACTCGGAGTCACTACTGCGCATGCGCACTCCGCCTCCGACCAGCACATGCGCACTCGAGCTCACTACTGCGCATGCGCACTCGGGCTCACTACTGCGCATGCACACACGGGCTCACTTCTGCGCATGCGCACTCGGACTCACTACTGCGCGTGCGCACTCGGGCACACCACTGCGCATGCGCACACGGGCTCACTACTGCGCATGCGCAGTCCGGCTTAGACCTGCACATGCGCATTCGAGCTCACTTCTGCGCATATGCGCACGGGCGCACTACTGCGCTTGCGCACTCGGACTCACTACTGCTCATGCGCACTCGGACTCACTACTGCCGATGCGCAATCACGCTCACTACTGCGCATGCGCACTCGGGCTCATTACTGCGCATGCGCACACGTGCTCACTACTGTGCATGTGCACTCGGGCTCACTACTGCGCATGCGCGCTCGGGGTCACTACTGCGTATGCGCACTCGGGGGCACTACTGCACATGCGCACTCCGCCTCAGACCTGCACATGCGCACTCGAGCACACTACTGCGCATGCGCACGCGGGCTCACTACTGCGTATTCGCTCACGGGCTCACACTGTGCACGCACACTCGGGGTCACTACTGCGCATGAGCACTCGGGCTCACTACTGCCCATGCACACACGGGCTCACTTCTGCGCATTCGCTCACGGGCTCACACTGTGCATGCACACTCGGGGTCACAACTGCGCATGCGCACTCGGGCTTACTACTGCGCATGCACACACGCGCTCACTTCTTCGCATGCGCACTCGGACTCACTACTGCGCATGCGCGCTCGGCCTCACTACTGCGCATGCGCACTCCGGCTCAGACCTGCCCATGCGTACACGGACTCACTACTGCGCATGCGCACGGGGGCTCACTACTGCGCATGCACACACGGGCTCACTTCTGCGCATGCGCACTCGGTCTCACTACTGCGCATGCGCGCTCGGCCTCACTACTGCTCATGCGCACTCGGACTCACTACTGCCGATGCGCAATCACGCTCACTAGTGCGCATGCGCACTCGGGCTCATTACTGCGCATGCGCACACGTGCTCACTACTGTGTATGTGCACTCGGGCTCACTACTGCGCATGCGCGCTCGGGGTCACTACTGCGTATGCGCACTCGGGGGCACTACTGCACATGCGCTCTCCGCCTCAGACCTGCACATGCGCACTCGAGCACACTACTGCGCATGCGCACGCGGGCTCACTACTGCGCATTCGCTCACGGGCTCACACTGTGCACGCACACTCGGGGTCACTACTGCGCATGGGCACTCGGGCTCACTACTGCGCATGCACACACGGGCTCACTTCTGCGCATTCGCTCACGGGCTCACACTGTGCATGCACACTCGGGGTCACAACTGCGCATGCGCACTCGGGCTCACTACTGCGCATGCACACACGCGCTCACTTCTGCGCATGCGCACTCGGACTCACTACTGCGCATGCGCGCTCGGCCTCACTACTGCGCATGCGCACTCCGGCTCAGACCTGCCCATGCGTACACGGACTCACTACTGCGCATGCGCACGGGGGCTCACTACTGCGCATGCACACACGGGCTCACTTCTGCGCATGCGCACTCGGACTCACTACTGCGCATGCGCGCTCGGCCTCACTACTGCGCATGCGCACTCCGGCTCAGACCTGCCCATGCGCACTCGGGCGCACCAATGCGCATGCGTACACGGGCTCACTTCTGCGCATGCGCACTCGGACACACTACTGCGCATGAGCGCTCGGCCTCACTACTGCGCATGCGCACTCCGGCTCAGACCTGCCCATGCGCACTCGGGCTCACCAATGCGCATGCGTACACGGGCTCACTACTGCTCATGCGCACTCGGGGTCACTACTGCGGATGGGCACTCTGCCTCAGACCAGCACATGCGCACTCGAGCTCACTACTGCGCATTCGCTCACGGGCTCACACTGTGCATGCACACTCGGGGTCACTACTGCGCATGAGCACTCGGGCTCACTACTGCGCATGCGCACACGTGCTCACTACTGTGCATGTGCACTCGGGCTCACTACTGCGCATGCGCACTCCGCTTCAGACCAGCAGATGCGCACTCGAGCTCACTACTGCGCATGCGCACACGAGCTCACTCCTGTGCATGCGCACTCGGACTCACTACTGCGGATGCGCAATCGAGCTCACTAATGTGCATGCGCACGCGGGGTCACTACTGCGGATGCGCACACCGGCTCACTACTGCTCATGCGCACTCGCTCTCACTACTGCTCATGCGCACTCGGGGTCACTGCTCCGCATGCGCACCCGGACTCACTACTGCGGATGCGGGCTCGGGCTCACTACTGCGCATGCGCGCACGGGCTCACTACTGCGCATGCGCACACGGGCTCACTACTGCGCATTGGCACTCCGCCTCAGACCTGCACATGCGCATTCGAGCTCACTTCTGCGCATCTGCACACGGGCGTACTACTGCGCATGCGCTCTCCGGCTCAGACCTGCACATGCGCACACGGGCTCACTTCTGCGCATGCGCACTCGGACTCACTACTGCGCATGCGCGCTCGGCCTCACTACTGCGCATGCGCACTCCGGCTCAGACCTGCCCATGCGCACTCGGGCGCACCAATGCGCATGCGTACACGGGCTCACTTCTGCGCATGCGCACTCGGACACACTACTGCGCATGAGCGCCCGGCCTCACTACTGCGCATGCGCACTCCGGCTCAGACCTGCCCATGCGCACTCGGGCGCACCAATGCGCATGCGTACACGGGCTCACTACTGCTCATGCGCACTCGGGGTCACTACTGCGCATGCGCACTCTGACTCACTACTGCGGATGGGCACTCTGCCTCAGACCAGCACATGCGCACTCGAGCTCACTACTGCGCATGCGCACACGAGCTCACTCCTGTGCATGCGCACTCGGACTCACTACTGCGCATGCGCACTCGGGCTCACTACTGCGCATGCACACAAGGGCTCACTTCTGCGCATGCGCACTCGGACTCACTACTGCGCGTGCGCACTCGGGCACACCACTGCGCATGCGCACACGGGCTCACTACTGCGCATGCGCGCTCGGGGTCACTACTGCGTATGCGCACTCGGGGACACTACTGCACATGCGCTCTCCGCCTCAGACCTGCACATGCGCACTCGAGCACACTACTGCGCATGCGCACGCGGGCTCACTACTGCGCATTCGCTCACGGGCTCACACTGTGCACGCACACTCGGGGTCACTACTGCGCATGAGCACTCGGGCTCACTACTGCGCATGCACACACGGGCTCACTTCTGCGCATTCGCTCACGGGCTCACACTGTGCATGCACACTCGGGGTCACAACTGCGCATGCGCACTCGGGCTCACTACTGCGCATGCACACACGCGCTCACTTCTGCGCATGCGCACTCGGACTCACTACTGCGCATGCGCGCTCGGCCTCACTACTGCGCATGCGCACTCCGGCTCAGACCTGCCCATGCGTACACGGACTCACTACTGCGCATGCGCACGGGGGCTCACTACTGCGCATGCACACACGGGCTCACTTCTGCGCATGCGCACTCGGACTCACTACTGCGCATGCGCGCTCGGCCTCACTACTGCGCGTGCGCACTCCGGCTCAGACCTGCCCATGCGCACTCGGGCGCACCAATGCGCATGCGTACACGGGCTCACTTCTGCGCATGCGCACTCGGACACACTACTGCGCATGAGCGCTCGGCCTCACTACTGCGCATGCGCACTCCGGCTGAGACCTGCCCATGCGCACTCGGGCTCACCAATGCGCATGCGTACACGGGCTCACTACTGCTCATGCGCACTCGGGGTCACTACTGCGCATGCGCACTCTGACTCACTACTGCGGATGGGCACTCTGCCTCAGACCAGCACATGCGCACTCGAGCTCACTACTGCGCATTCGCTCACGGGCTCACACTGTGCATGCACACTCGGGGTCACTACTGCGCATGAGCACTCGGGCTCACTACTGCGCATGCGCACACGTGCTCACTACTGTGCATGTGCACTCGGGCTCACTACTGCGCATGCGCACTCCGCTTCAGACCAGCAGATGCGCACTCGAGCTCACTACTGCGCATGCGCACACGAGCTCACTCCTGTGCATGCGCACTCGGACTCACTACTGCGGATGCGCAATCGAGCTCACTAATGTGCATGCGCACGCGGGGTCACTACTGCGGATGCGCACACCGGCTCACTACTGCTCATGCGCACTCGGACTCACTACTGCTCATGCGCACTCGGGGTCACTGCTCCGCATGCGCAGCCGGACTCACTACTGCGGATGCGCGCTCGGGCTCACTACTGCGCATGCGCGCACGGGCTCACTACTGCGCATGCGCACACGGGCTCACTACTGCGCATGGGCACACGGGCTCACTACTGCGCATGGGCATTCGAGCTCACTTCTGCGCATCTGCACACGGGCGTACTACTGCGCATGCGCTCTCCGGCTCAGACCTGCACATGCGCACACGGACCCACTACTGCGGATGCGCAATCGGGCTCACTAATGTGCATGCGCACGCGGGGTCACTACTGCGGATGCGCACTCGGACTCACTACGGCTTATGGGCACTCGGACTCACTACTGCCGATGCGCAATCAGGCTCACTTCTGCGCATGCGCACTCCGCCTCAGACCTGCACATGCCCACTCGAGCACACTACTGCGCATGCGCACAAGGGCTCACTACTGCGCATGCGCACACGGGCTCACTACTGCGCATGCGCGCTCGGGGTCACTAGTGCGCATGCGCACCCGGGGTCACTACTGCGTATGGGCACCCCGCCTCAGACCTGCACATGCGCACTCGAGCTCACTACTGCGCATGCGCACACGGGCTCACTACTGTGCATGCGCACTCGGGCTCACTACTGCGTATGCGCACACGGGCTCACTACTGTGCATACGCACTCGGGGTCACTACTGCTCATACGCACTCGGACTCACTGCTGCGGATGCGCAATCGGGCTCACTACTGCTCAAGCGCACTCGGCCTCACTACTGCGCATGCGCACTCCGGCTCAGACCTGCGCATGCGCACTCGGGCGCACCACTGCGCATGC
This sequence comes from Megachile leachella, assembly GCA_963576845.1. Lineage (NCBI taxonomy): Eukaryota > Metazoa > Arthropoda > Insecta > Hymenoptera > Megachilidae > Megachile > Megachile leachella. Next base: position 44,400 of record CAUYWW010000045.1, on the reverse strand, counting down.
GTACACGGGCTCACTTCTGCGCATGCGCACTCGGACACACTACTGCGCATGAGCGCTCGGCCTCACTGCTGCGCATGCGCACTCCGGCTCAGACCTGCCCATGCGCACTCGGGCTCACCACTACGCATGCGCACACGTTCTCACTACTGCGCATGCGCAGGCCGGCTCAGACCTGCACACGCACATTCGAGCTCACTTTTGCGCATGCGCACTCGGACTCATTACTGCTCATGCGCACTCGGACTCTCTACTGCGCATGCGTACTCCGGCTCAGACCTGCCCATGCGCACTCGGGCACACCACTACGCATGCGCACACGTTCTCACTACTGCGCATGCGCAGGCCGGCTCAGACCTGCACACGCACATTCGAGCTCACTTTTGCGCATGCGCACTCGGACTCATTACTGCTCATGCGCACTCGGACTCTCTACTGCGCATGCGCACTCCGGCGCAGACCTGCACGTGCGCACTCGAGCTCACTACTACGCATGCGCACGCGCGCTCACGACTGCGGATGCGCGCTCGGGCTCACTACTGCGGATGCGCAATCGGGTTCACTACTGCGCATGCACACACGGGCTCACTTCTGCGCATGCACACACGAGCTCACTACTGCGCATGCGCACTCCCCCTCAGACCTGCACATGCGCACTCGAGCTCATTACTGCGCATGCGCACACGGGCTCACACTGTGCATGCACACTCGGGGTCACTACTGCGCATACGCGCTCGGGGTCGCTACTGTGCATACGCGCTCGGGGTCGCTACTGCGCATGCGCACTCGGGGTCACTACTGCGCATGCGCACTCCCCCTCAGACCTGCACATGCGCACTCGAGCCCATTACTGCGCATGCGCACACGGGCTCACACTGTGCATGCACACTCGGGGTCACTACTGCGCATACGCGCTCGGGGTCGCTACTGCGCATACGCGCTCGGGGTCGCTACTGCGCATGCGCACTCGGGGTCACTACTGCGCATGCGCACACCGGCTCAGACATGCACATGCCTTCTCGAGCTCACTTCTGCGCATGCGCACACGGCCGCACTACTGTGCATGCGCAGCCGCGGTCACTACTGCTCATGCGCACTTGGACTCATTACTGCTCATAGGCACTCGGACTCACTCCTGCGGATGCGCAAACGGGCCCACTACTGCGGATGCGCACTCCGGTCAGACCTGCACATGCCCGCTCGTGGTCGCTACTGCACATGCGCAATCGTGGTAGCTACTGCGCATGCGCACTCGGGCACACCACTGCGCGTACGTACACGGGCTCGCTACTGCGCATGCGCAGTCCGGCTCAGACCTGCACTTGCGCATTCGAGCTCACTTCTGCGCGTGCGCACTCGGGGTCACTTCTGCTCATGCGCACTCGGCCTCACTACTGCGCATGCGCACTCCGGCTCAGACCTGCGCATGCGCACTCGGGCTCACAACTGCGCATGCGTACATGTTCTCACTACTGCGCATGCGCGCTCGGGGTCACTAGTGCGCATGCGCACCCGGGGTCACTGCAGCGCATGCGCACTCGTGGTCGCTACTGCGCATACGCACGCGGGCACACCACTGCGCATGCGCACACGGGCTCACTACTGAGCTTGCGCAGTCCGGCTCACACCTGCACTTGCGTACACGAGCTCACTTTTGCGCATGCGCACTCGGACTCATTACTGCTCATGCGCACTCGGACTCTCCACTGCGCATGCGCACTCCGGCGCAGACCTGCACGTGCGCACTCGAGCTCACTACTACGCATGCGCACGCGCGCTCACGACTGCGCATGCGCACACGGGCTCACTACTGAGCTTGCGCAGTCCGGCTCACACCTGCACTTGCGTACACGAGCTCACTTTTGCGCATGCGCACTCGGACTCATTACTGCTCATGCGCACTCGGACTCTCCACTGCGCATGCGCACTCCGGCGCAGACCTGCCCATGCGTACACGGACTCACCACTGCGCATGCGCACGGGGGCTCACTACTGCGCATGCACACACGGGCTCACTTCTGCGCATGCGCACTCGGACTCACTACTGCGCATGCGCGCTCGGCCTCACGACTGCGGATGCGCGCTCGGACCCACTACTGCGGATGCGCAATCGGGCTCACTAATGTGCATGCGCACGCGGGGTCACTACTGCGGATGCGCACTCGGACTCACTACGGCTTATGGGCACTCGGACTCACTACTGCCGATGCGCAATCAGGCTCACTTCTGCGCATGCGCACTCCGCCTCAGACCTGCACATGCCCACTCGAGCACACTACTGCGCATGCGCACAAGGGCTCACTACTGCGCATGCGCACACGGCCTCACTACTGCGCATGCGCACTCCGGCTCAGACCTGCCCATGCGCACTCGGGCTCACCAATGCGCATGCGTACATGGGCTCACTACTGCTCATGCGCACTCGGGGTCACTACTGCGCATGCGCACTCTGACTCACTACTGCGGATGTGCACTCTGCCTCAGACCAGCACATGCGCACTCGAGCTCACTACTGCGCATTCGCTCACGGGCTCACACTGTGCATGCACACTCGGGGTCACTACTGCGCATGAGCACTCGGGCTCACTACTGCGCATGCGCACACGTGCTCACTACTGTGCATGTGCACTCGGGCTCACTACTGCGCATGCGCACTCCGCTTCAGACCAGCAGATGCGCACTCGAGCTCACTACTGCGCATGCGCACACGAGTTCACTCCTGTGCATGCGCACTCGGACTCACTACTGCGGATGCGCAATCGAGCTCACTAATGTGTATGCGCACGCGGGGTCACTACTGCGGATGCGCACACCGGCTCACTACTGCTCATGCGCACTCGGACTCACTACTGCTCATGCGCACTCGGGGTCACTGCTCCGCATGCGCACCCGGACTCACTACTGCGGATGCGCGCTCGGGCTCACTACTGCGCATGCGCGCACGGGCTCACTACTGCGCATGCGCACACGGGCTCACTACTGCGCATGCGCGCTCGGGGTCACTAGTGCGCATGCGCACCCGGGGTCACTACTGCGCATGGGCGCTCCGCCTCAGACCTGCACATGCGCATTCGAGCTCACTTCTGCGCATCTGCACACGGGCGTACTACTGCGCATGCGCTCTCCGGCTCAGACCTGCACATGCGCACTCGGGCTCACCACTGCGCATGCGTACACGGGCTCACTACTGCTCATGCGCACTCGGGTTCACTACTGCGCATGCACACACGGGCTCACTTCTGCGCATGCGCACTCGGACTCACTACTGCGGATGCGCAATCGAGCTCACTCCTGTGCATGCGCACTCGGACTCACTACTGCGGATGCGCAATCGAGCTCACTAATGTGCATGCGCACGCGGGGTCGCTACTGCGGATGCGCACACCGGCTCACTACTGCTCATGCGCACTCGGACTCACTACTGCTCATGCGCATTCGAGCTCACTTCTGCGCGTCTGCACACGGGCGTACTACTGCGCATGCGCTCTCCGGCTCAGACCTGCACATGCGCACACGGACCCACTACTGCGGATGCGCAATCGGGCTCACTAATGTGCATGCGCACGCGGGGTCACTACTGCGGATGCGCACTCGGACTCACTACGGCTTATGGGCACTCGGACTCACTACTGCCGATGCGCAATCAGGCTCACTTCTGCGCATGCGCACTCCGCCTCAGACCTGCACATGCCCACTCGAGCACACTACTGCGCATGCGCACAAGGGCTCACTACTGCGCATGCGCACACGGGCTCACTACTGCGCATGCGCGCTCGGGGTCACTAGTGCGCATGCGCACCCGGGGTCACTACTGCGCATGGGCACCCCGCCTCAGAACTGCACATGCGCACTCGAGCTCACTACTGCGCATGCGCACACGGGCTCACTACTGTGCATGCGCACTCGGGCTCACTACTGCGTATGCGCACACGGGCTCACTACTGTGCATACGCACTCGGGGTCACTACTGCTCATACGCACTCGGACTCACTGCTGCGGATGCGCAATCGGGCTCACTACTGCTCAAGCGCACTCGGCCTCACTACTGCGCATGCGCACTCCGGCTCAGACCTGCGCATGCGCACTCGGGCGCACCACTGTGCATGCGTACACGGGCTCACTTCTGCGCATGCGCACTCGGACACACTACTGCGCATGAGCGCTCGGCCTCACTACTGCGCATGCGCACTCCGGCTCAGACCTGCCCATGCGCACTCGGGCTCACCACTGCGCATGCGTACACGGGCTCACTACTGCTCATGCGCACTCGGGTTCACTACTGCGCATGCACACACGGGCTCACTTCTGCGCATGCGCACTCGGACTCACTACTGCGCGTGCGCACTCGGGCACACCACTGCGCATGCGCACACGGGCTCACTACTGCGCATGCGCAGTCCGGCTTAGACCTGCACATGCGCATTCGAGCTCACATCTGCGCATATGCGCACGGGCGCACTACTGCGCTTGCGCACTCGGACTCACTACTGCTCATGCGCACTCGGACTCACTACTGCGGATGGGCACTCTGCCTCAGACCAGCACATGCGCACTCGAGCTCACTACTGCGCATTCGCTCACGGGCTCACACTGTGCATGCACACTCGGGGTCACTACTGCGCATGAGCACTCGGGCTCACTACTGCGCATGCGCACACGTGCTCACTACTGTGCACGTGCACTCGGGCTCACTACTGCGCATGCGCACTCCGCTTCAGACCAGCAGATGCGCACTCGAGCTCACTACTGCGCATGCGCACACGAGCTCACTCCTGTGCATGCGCACTCGGACTCACTACTGCGGATGCGCAATCGAGCTCACTAATGTGCATGCGCACGCGGGGTCGCTACTGCGGATGCGCACACCGGCTCACTACTGCTCATGCGCACTCGGACTCACTACTGCTCATGCGCATTCGAGCTCACTTCTGCGCGTCTGCACACGGGCGTACTACTGCGCATGCGCTCTCCGGCTCAGACCTGCACATGCGCACACGGACCCACTACTGCGGATGCGCAATCGGGCTCACTAATGTGCATGCGCACGCGGGGTCACTACTGCGGATGCGCACTCGGACTCACTACGGCTTATGGGCACTCGGACTCACTACTGCCGATGCGCAATCAGGCTCACTTCTGCGCATGCGCACTCCGCCTCAGACCTGCACATGCCCACTCGAGCACACTACTGCGCATGCGCACAAGGGCTCACTACTGCGCATGCGCACACGGGCTCACTACTGCGCATGCGCGCTCGGGGTCACTAGTGCGCATGCGCACCCGGGGTCACTACTGCGCATGGGCACCCCGCCTCAGACCTGCACATGCGCACTCGAGCTCACTACTGCGCATGCGCACACGGGCTCACTACTGTGCATGCGCACTCGGGCTCACTACTGCGTATGCGCACACGGGCTCACTACTGTGCATACGCACTCGGGGTCACTACTGCTCATACGCACTCGGACTCACTGCTGCGGATGCGCAATCGGGCTCACTACTGCTCAAGCGCACTCGGCCTCACTACTGCGCATGCGCACTCCGGCTCAGACCTGCGCATGCGCACTCGGGCGCACCACTGCGCATGCGTACACGGGCTCACTTCTGCGCATGCGCACTCGGACACACTACTGCGCATGAGCGCTCGGCCTCACTACTGCTCATGCGCACTCGGGTTCACTACTGCCCATGCACACACGGTCTCACTACTGCGCATGCGCACACGGGCGCACTACTGCGCATGCGCACTCGGACACACTACTGCGCATGAGCGCTCGGCCTCACTGCTGCGCATGCGCACTCCGGCTCAGACCTGCCCATGCGCACTCGGGCTCACATCTGCGCGTGCGCACTCGGGGCCACTTCTGCTCATGCGCACTCGGCCTCACTACTGTGCATGCGCACTCCGGCTCAGACCTGCCCATGCGCACTCGGGCTCACCACTGCGCATGCGTACACGGACTCACTACTGCGCATGCGCAGGCCGGCTCAGACCTGCACGTGCGCACTCGAGCTTACTACTCTGCATGCGCACGCGGGCTCACCACTGCGCATGCGCACACGGGCTCAGTACTGCGCATGCGCGCTCGGGGTCACTACTGCGCATGCGCACACGAGCTCACTACTGCGCATTCGCTCACGGGCTCACACTGTGCATGCACACTCGGGGTCACAACTGTGCATGCGCACTCGGGCTCACTGCTGCGCATGCGCACACGTGCTCACTACTGTGCATGTGCACTCGGGCCCACTACTGCGCATGCGCGCTCCGCCTCAGACCTGCACATGCGCACTCGAGCCCACTACTGCGCATGCGCACACGGGCTCACTACTGCGCATTCGCTCACGGGCTCACACTGTGCATGCACACTCGGGGTCACAACTGCGCATGCGCACTCGGGCTCACTGCTGCGCATGCGCACACGTGCTCACTACTGTGCATGTGCACTCGGGCTCACTACTGCGCATGCGCACTCCGCCTCAGACCAGCAGATGCGCACTCGGGGTCACTACTGCGCATGCGCACTCGGACTCACTACTGCGGATGCGCGCTCGGGCTCACTATTGCGCATGCGCGCACGGGCTCACTACTGCGCATGCGCGCACGGGCTCACTACTGCACATGCGCGCACGGGCTCACTACTGCGCATGCGCACTCCGGCTCAGACCTGCACATGCGCACCCGAGCTCACTACTGCGCATGCGCACACGGGCTCACTACTGTGCATGCACACTCGGGCTCACTACTGCGCATGCGCACACGAGCTCACTACTGCGCATGCGCGCTCGGGGTCACTACTGCGCATGCGCGCTCGGGGTCACTACTGCGCATGCGCACTCGGGGTCACTACTGCGCATGCGCACTCCGCCTCAGATCTGCACATGAACACTCGAGAACACTACTGCGCATGGGCAGTCGGGCTCACTACTGCGCATGCACACACGGGCTCACTTCCGCGCATGCGCACTCGGGGTCACCACTGCGCATGCGCACTCCCCCTCAGACCTGCACATGCGCACTCAAGCCCATTACTGCGCATGCGCACACGGGCTCACACTGTGCATGCACACTCGGGGTCACAATTGCGCATGCGCACTCGGGCTCACTGCTGCGCATGCGCACACTGGCTCACTACTGTGCATGCGCACTCGGGGTCACTACTGCTCATGCGTACTCTGGCTCAGACCTGCCCATGCGCACTCGTGGTCGCTACTGCGCATGCGCACTCGGACACACCACTGCGCATGCGCACACGGGCTCACTACTGCGCTTGCGCAGTCCGGCTCAGACCTGCACACGCGCATTCGAGCTCACTTTTGCGCATGCGCACTCGGACTCACTACTGCTCCAGCGCACTCGGACTCACTACTGCGCATGCGTACTCCGGCTCAGACCTGCCCATGCGCACTCGGGCACACCACTGCGCATGCGCACACGTTCTCACTACTGCGCATGCGCAGGCCGGCTCAGACCTGCACACGCGCATTCGAGCTCACTTTTGCGCATGCGCACTCGGACTCACTACTGCTCATGCGCACTCGGACTCTCTACTGCGCATGCGCACTCCGGCGTAGAGCTGCACGTGCGTACTCGAGCTCTCTACTACGCATGCGCACGCGGGCTCACTACTGCGCAGGCGCACCCGGGCTCACTACTGCGCATGCGCACTCGGGTTCACTACTGCGCATGCGTATTCCGGCTCAGACCTGCCCATGCGCACTCGGGCACACCACTGCGCATGCGCACACGTTCTCACTACTGCGCATGCGCAGGCCGGCCCAGACCTGCACACGCACATTCGAGCTCACTTTTGCGCATGTGCACTCGGACTCACTATTTTTCATGCGCACTCGGACTCTCTACTGCGCATGCGCACTCCGGCTCAGACCTGCACGTGCGCACTCGAGCTCACTACTGCGCATGCGCACACGGTCTCACTACTGTGCATGCGCACTCGGGCTCACTACTGCGCATGCGCACACGGGCTCACTACTGTGCATACGCACTCGGGGTCACTACTGCGCATGGGCACTCCGCCTCAGACCTGCACATGCGCACTCGAGCTCACTACTGCGCATGCGCACACGGGCTCACTACTGTGCATGCGCACTCGGGCTCACTACTGCGCATGCGCACACGGGCTCACTACTGTGTATACGCACTCGGGGTCACTACTGCTCATGCGCACTCGGGGTCACTACTGTGCATGCGCACTCGGACTCACTACTGCGGATGCGCGCTCGGGCTCACTTCTGCGCATGCGCATTCGGGGTCACGACTGCGCATGTGCACTCCGCCTCAGAACTGCACATGCGCACTCGAACTCACTACTGCGCATGCGCACACGGGATCACTACTGTGCATGCGCACTCGGGCTCACTACTGCGCATGCGCACTCGGGGTCACTACTGCGCATGCGCACTCCGGCTTACTACTGCTCATGCGCACTCGTACTCACTGCTGCGGATGCACATTCGGGCTGACTACTGCGCATGCGCATTCCGGCTCCGACCTGCCCATGCGTACACGGACTCACTACTGCGCATGCGCGCTCGGGCTCACTACTGCGCATACACACACGGGCTCACTTCTGCGCATGCGCACTCGGACTCACTACGGCGCATGCGTGCTCGGCCTCACTACTGCGCATGCGCACTCCGGCTCAGACCTGCCCATGCGCACTCGGGCTCACCACTGCGCATGCGTACACGGGCTCACTTCTGCGCATGCGCACTCGGACTCACTACTGCGGATGCGCGCTCGGGCTCACTATTGCGCATGCGCGCACGGGCTCACTACTGCGCATGCGCGCACGGGCTCACTACTGCACATGCGCGCACGGGCTCACTACTGCGCATGCGCACTCCGGCTCAAACCTGCACATGCGCATTCGAGCTCACTTCTGCGCATCTGCACACGGGCGTACTATTGCGCATGCGCACTCCGGCTCACTACAGCTCATGCGCACTCGGACTCACTACTGCGGATGCACAATCGGCCTCACTACTGCGCATGCGCACTCCGGCTCAGACCTGCACATGCGCACACGGACTCACTACTGCGGATGCGCCATCGGGCTCACTACTGTGCATGCGCACTCCGCCTCAGACCTGCACATGCGCACCCGAGCTCACTACTGCGCATGCGCACACGGGCTCACTACTGTGCATGCACACTCGGGCTCACTACTGCGCATGCGCACACGAGCTCTCTACTGCGCATGCGCGCTCGGGGTCACTACTGCGCATGTGCACTCGGGGTCACTACTGCGCATGCGCACTCCGCCTCAGATCTGCACATGAACACTCGAGAACACTACTGCGCATGCGCACTCGGGCTCACTTCTGCGCGTGCGCACTCGGGGCCACTTCTGCTCATGCGCACTCGGCCTCACTACTGTGCATGCGCACTCCGGCTCAGACCTGCCCATGCGCACTCGGGCTCACCACTGCGCATGCGTACACGGACTCACTACTGCGCATGCGCAGGCCGGCTCAGACCTGCACGTGCGCACTCGAGCTTACTACTCTGCATGCGCACGCGGGCTCACCACTGCGCATGCGCACACGGGCTCTGTACTGCGCATGCGCGCTCGGGGTCACTACTGCTCATGCACAATCGGGCTCACTACTGCGCATCTGCACTCGGACTCACTACTGCCCAAGCGCACTCGGACTCACTACTGCGCATGCGTACTCCGGCACAGACCTTCCCATGCGCACTCGGGCACACCACTGCGCATGCGCACACGTTCTCACTACTGCGCATGCGCAGGCCGGCTCAGACCTGCACGTGCGCACTCGAGCTTACTACTCTGCATGCGCACGCGGGCTCACCACTGCGCATGCGCACACGGGCTCAGTACTGCGCATGCGCGGTCGGGGTCACTACTGCTCATGCACAATCGGGCCCACTACTGCGCATGCGCGCTCGGACTCACTACTGCTCATGCGCACACAGACTCACGACTGCGGATGCGCTCTCGGGCTCACTACTGCGGATGCGCAATCGGGTTCACTACTGCGCATGCACACACGGGCTCACTTCTGCGCGTGCGCACTCGGGGTCACTTCTGCGCATGCGCACTCGGGGTCACTACTGCGCATGCGCGCTCGGGCTCACTACTGCGCATGCGCGTACGGGCCCACAACTGCGCATGCGCACTCCGGCTCAGACCTGCCCATGCGCACTCGGGCCCACCACTGCGCATGCGTACACGGACTCACTACTGCGCATGCGCACACGGGCTCACTACTGCGCATGCGCGCTCGGGCTCACTACTGCGCATGCGCACTCGGGTTCACTAGTGCGCATGCGCACTCCGGCTCACTACTGCGCATGCGCGCTCCGGGTCACTACTGCTCATGCACAATCGGGCTCACTACTGTTCATGCGCACTCGGGGTCACTACTGCGCATGCGCACTCGGGTTCACTACTGCGCATGCACACACGGGCTCACTTCTGCGCCTGCGCACTCGGAGTCGCTACAGCGCATGCGCACTCCGCCCCCGACCAGCACATGCGCACTCGAGCTCACTACTGCGCATGCGCACTCGGGCTCACTACTGCGCATGCACACACGGGCTCACTTCTGCGCATGCGCACTCGGACTCACTACTGCGCATGCGCACTCGGGCACACCACTGCGCGTACGCACACGGGCTCGCTACTGCGCATGCGCAGTCCGGCTCAGACCTGCACTTGCGTATTCGAGCTCACTTCTGCGCATGTGCACACGGGCGCACTACTGCGCATGCGTTCTCGGACTCACTACTGCTCATGCGCACACGGGCTCACTTCTGCGCCTGCGCACTCGGAGTCGCTACAGCGCATGCGCACTCCGCCCCCGACCAGCACATGCGCACTCGAGCTCACTACTGCGCATGCGCACTCGGGCTCACTACTGCGCATGCACACACGGGCTCACTTCTGCGCATGCGCACTCGGACTCACTACTGCGCATGCGCACTCGGGCACACCACTGCGCGTACGCACACGGGCTCGCTACTGCGCATGCGCAGTCCGGCTCAGACCTGCACTTGCGTATTCGAGCTCACTTCTGCGCATGTGCACACGGGCGCACTACTGCGCATGCGTTCTCGGACTCACTACTGCTCATGCGCACACGGGCTCACTACTGCGCATGCGCAGTCCGGCTCAGACTTGCACATGCGCATTCGAGCTCACTTCTACGCATGTGCACACGGCCGCACTACTGCGCATCCGCACTCGGACTCACTACTGCTCAAGCGCACTCGGACTCACTACTGCGCATGCGTACTCCGGCTCAGACCTGCCCATGCGCACTCGGGCACACCACTGCGCATGCGCACACGTTCTCACTACTGCGCATGCGCAGGCCGGCTCAGACCTGCACGTGCGCACTCGAGCTTACAACTCTGCATGCACAATGGGGCTCACTACTGCGCATGCGCGCTCGGACTCACTACTGCTCATGCGCACACAGACTCACGACTGCGGATGCGTTCTCGGGCTCACTACTGCGGATGCGCAATCGGGTTCACTTCTGCGAATGCACACACGGGCTTACTTCTGCGCATGCGCACTCCGGCTCACTACAGCTCATGCGCACTCGGACTCACTACTGCGGATGCACAATCGGGCTCACTTCTGCGCATGCGTACTCGGACTCACTACGGCGCATGCGCGCTCGGCCTCACTACTGCGCATGCGCACTCCGGCTCAGACCTGCCCATGCGCGCTCGGCCTCACTACTGCGCATGCGCACTCCGGCTCAGACCTGCACATGCGCACTCGAGCACACTACTGCGCATGCGCACGCGGGCTCACTACTGCGCATTCGCTCACGGGCTCACACTGTGCATGCACACTCGGGGTCACTACTGCGCATGAGCACTCGGGCTCACTACTGCGCATGCGCACACGTGCTCACTACTGTGCATGTGCACTCGGGCTCACTACTGCGCATGCGCACTCCGCCTCAGACCAGCAGATGCGCACTCGGGGTCACTACTGCGCATGCGCACTCGGACTCACTACTGCGGATGCGCCATCGGCCTCACTACTGTGCATGCGCACTCCGCCTCAGACGTGCACATGCGCACCCGAGCTCACTACTGCGCATGCGCACACGGGCTCACTACTGTGCATGCACACACGGGCTCACTACTGCGCATGCGCACACGAGCTCACTACTGTGCATACGCACTCGGGGTCACTACTGCTCATACGCACTCGGACTCACTGCTGCGGATGCGCAATCGGGCTCACTACTGCTCAAGCGCACTCGGCCTCACTACTGCGCATGCGCACTCCGGCTCAGACCTGCGCATGCGCACTCGGGCGCACCACTGCGCATGCGTACACGGGCTCACTTCTGCGCATGCGCACTCGGACACACTACTGCGCATGAGCGCTCGGCCTCACTACTGCTCATGCGCACTCGGGTTCACTACTGCCCATGCACACACGGTCTCACTACTGCGCATGCGCACACGGGCGCACTACTGCGCATGCGCACTCGGACACACTACTGCGCATGAGCGCTCGGCCTCACTGCTGCGCATGCGCACTCCGGCTCAGACCTGCCCATGCGCACTCGGGCTCACATCTGCGCGTGCGCACTCGGGGCCACTTCTGCTCATGCGCACTCGGCCTCACTACTGTGCATGCGCACTCCGGCTCAGACCTGCCCATGCGCACTCGGGCTCACCACTGCGCATGCGTACACGGACTCACTACTGCGCATGCGCAGGCCGGCTCAGACCTGCACGTGCGCACTCGAGCTTACTACTCTGCATGCGCACGCGGGCTCACCACTGCGCATGCGCACACGGGCTCAGTACTGCGCATGCGCGCTCGGGGTCACTACTGCGCATGCGCACACGAGCTCACTACTGCGCATTCGCTCACGGGCTCACACTGTGCATGCACACTCGGGGTCACAACTGTGCATGCGCACTCGGGCTCACTGCTGCGCATGCGCACACGTGCTCACTACTGTGCATGTGCACTCGGGCCCACTACTGCGCATGCGCGCTCCGCCTCAGACCTGCACATGCGCACTCGAGCCCACTACTGCGCATGCGCACACGGGCTCACTACTGCGCATTCGCTCACGGGCTCACACTGTGCATGCACACTCGGGGTCACAACTGCGCATGCGCACTCGGGCTCACTGCTGCGCATGCGCACACGTGCTCACTACTGTGCATGTGCACTCGGGCTCACTACTGCGCATGCGCACTCCGCCTCAGACCAGCAGATGCGCACTCGGGGTCACTACTGCGCATGCGCACTCGGACTCACTACTGCGGATGCGCGCTCGGGCTCACTATTGCGCATGCGCGCACGGGCTCACTACTGCGCATGCGCGCACGGGCTCACTACTGCACATGCGCGCACGGGCTCACTACTGCGCATGCGCACTCCGGCTCAGACCTGCACATGCGCACCCGAGCTCACTACTGCGCATGCGCACACGGGCTCACTACTGTGCATGCACACTCGGGCTCACTACTGCGCATGCGCACACGAGCTCACTACTGCGCATGCGCGCTCGGGGTCACTACTGCGCATGCGCGCTCGGGGTCACTACTGCGCATGCGCACTCGGGGTCACTACTGCGCATGCGCACTCCGCCTCAGATCTGCACATGAACACTCGAGAACACTACTGCGCATGGGCAGTCGGGCTCACTACTGCGCATGCACACACGGGCTCACTTCCGCGCATGCGCACTCGGGGTCACCACTGCGCATGCGCACTCCCCCTCAGACCTGCACATGCGCACTCAAGCCCATTACTGCGCATGCGCACACGGGCTCACACTGTGCATGCACACTCGGGGTCACAATTGCGCATGCGCACTCGGGCTCACTGCTGCGCATGCGCACACTGGCTCACTACTGTGCATGCGCACTCGGGGTCACTACTGCTCATGCGTACTCTGGCTCAGACCTGCCCATGCGCACTCGTGGTCGCTACTGCGCATGCGCACTCGGACACACCACTGCGCATGCGCACACGGGCTCACTACTGCGCTTGCGCAGTCCGGCTCAGACCTGCACACGCGCATTCGAGCTCACTTTTGCGCATGCGCACTCGGACTCACTACTGCTCCAGCGCACTCGGACTCACTACTGCGCATGCGTACTCCGGCTCAGACCTGCCCATGCGCACTCGGGCACACCACTGCGCATGCGCACACGTTCTCACTACTGCGCATGCGCAGGCCGGCTCAGACCTGCACACGCGCATTCGAGCTCACTTTTGCGCATGCGCACTCGGACTCACTACTGCTCATGCGCACTCGGACTCTCTACTGCGCATGCGCACTCCGGCGTAGAGCTGCACGTGCGTACTCGAGCTCTCTACTACGCATGCGCACGCGGGCTCACTACTGCGCAGGCGCACCCGGGCTCACTACTGCGCATGCGCACTCGGGTTCACTACTGCGCATGCGTATTCCGGCTCAGACCTGCCCATGCGCACTCGGGCACACCACTGCGCATGCGCACACGTTCTCACTACTGCGCATGCGCAGGCCGGCCCAGACCTGCACACGCACATTCGAGCTCACTTTTGCGCATGTGCACTCGGACTCACTATTTTTCATGCGCACTCGGACTCTCTACTGCGCATGCGCACTCCGGCTCAGACCTGCACGTGCGCACTCGAGCTCACTACTGCGCATGCGCACACGGTCTCACTACTGTGCATGCGCACTCGGGCTCACTACTGCGCATGCGCACACGGGCTCACTACTGTGCATACGCACTCGGGGTCACTACTGCGCATGGGCACTCCGCCTCAGACCTGCACATGCGCACTCGAGCTCACTACTGCGCATGCGCACACGGGCTCACTACTGTGCATGCGCACTCGGGCTCACTACTGCGCATGCGCACACGGGCTCACTACTGTGTATACGCACTCGGGGTCACTACTGCTCATGCGCACTCGGGGTCACTACTGTGCATGCGCACTCGGACTCACTACTGCGGATGCGCGCTCGGGCTCACTTCTGCGCATGCGCATTCGGGGTCACGACTGCGCATGTGCACTCCGCCTCAGAACTGCACATGCGCACTCGAACTCACTACTGCGCATGCGCACACGGGATCACTACTGTGCATGCGCACTCGGGCTCACTACTGCGCATGCGCACTCGGGGTCACTACTGCGCATGCGCACTCCGGCTTACTACTGCTCATGCGCACTCGTACTCACTGCTGCGGATGCACATTCGGGCTGACTACTGCGCATGCGCATTCCGGCTCCGACCTGCCCATGCGTACACGGACTCACTACTGCGCATGCGCGCTCGGGCTCACTACTGCGCATACACACACGGGCTCACTTCTGCGCATGCGCACTCGGACTCACTACGGCGCATGCGTGCTCGGCCTCACTACTGCGCATGCGCACTCCGGCTCAGACCTGCCCATGCGCACTCGGGCTCACCACTGCGCATGCGTACACGGGCTCACTTCTGCGCATGCGCACTCGGACTCACTACTGCGGATGCGCGCTCGGGCTCACTATTGCGCATGCGCGCACGGGCTCACTACTGCGCATGCGCGCACGGGCTCACTACTGCACATGCGCGCACGGGCTCACTACTGCGCATGCGCACTCCGGCTCAAACCTGCACATGCGCATTCGAGCTCACTTCTGCGCATCTGCACACGGGCGTACTATTGCGCATGCGCACTCCGGCTCACTACAGCTCATGCGCACTCGGACTCACTACTGCGGATGCACAATCGGCCTCACTACTGCGCATGCGCACTCCGGCTCAGACCTGCACATGCGCACACGGACTCACTACTGCGGATGCGCCATCGGGCTCACTACTGTGCATGCGCACTCCGCCTCAGACCTGCACATGCGCACCCGAGCTCACTACTGCGCATGCGCACACGGGCTCACTACTGTGCATGCACACTCGGGCTCACTACTGCGCATGCGCACACGAGCTCTCTACTGCGCATGCGCGCTCGGGGTCACTACTGCGCATGTGCACTCGGGGTCACTACTGCGCATGCGCACTCCGCCTCAGATCTGCACATGATCACTCGAGAACACTACTGCGCATGCGCACTCGGGCTCACTTCTGCGCGTGCGCACTCGGGGCCACTTCTGCTCATGCGCACTCGGCCTCACTACTGTGCATGCGCACTCCGGCTCAGACCTGCCCATGCGCACTCGGGCTCACCACTGCGCATGCGTACACGGACTCACTACTGCGCATGCGCAGGCCGGCTCAGACCTGCACGTGCGCACTCGAGCTTACTACTCTGCATGCGCACGCGGGCTCACCACTGCGCATGCGCACACGGGCTCTGTACTGCGCATGCGCGCTCGGGGTCACTACTGCTCATGCACAATCGGGCTCACTACTGCGCATCTGCACTCGGACTCACTACTGCCCAAGCGCACTCGGACTCACTACTGCGCATGCGTACTCCGGCACAGACCTTCCCATGCGCACTCGGGCACACCACTGCGCATGCGCACACGTTCTCACTACTGCGCATGCGCAGGCCGGCTCAGACCTGCACGTGCGCACTCGAGCTTACTACTCTGCATGCGCACGCGGGCTCACCACTGCGCATGCGCACACGGGCTCAGTACTGCGCATGCGCGGTCGGGGTCACTACTGCTCATGCACAATCGGGCCCACTACTGCGCATGCGCGCTCGGACTCACTACTGCTCATGCGCACACAGACTCACGACTGCGGATGCGCTCTCGGGCTCACTACTGCGGATGCGCAATCGGGTTCACTACTGCGCATGCACACACGGGCTCACTTCTGCGCGTGCGCACTCGGGGTCACTTCTGCGCATGCGCACTCGGGGTCACTACTGCGCATGCGCGCTCGGGCTCACTACTGCGCATGCGCGTACGGGCCCACAACTGCGCATGCGCACTCCGGCTCAGACCTGCCCATGCGCACTCGGGCCCACCACTGCGCATGCGTACACGGACTCACTACTGCGCATGCGCACACGGGCTCACTACTGCGCATGCGCGCTCGGGCTCACTACTGCGCATGCGCACTCGGGTTCACTAGTGCGCATGCGCACTCCGGCTCACTACTGCGCATGCGCGCTCCGGGTCACTACTGCTCATGCACAATCGGGCTCACTACTGTTCATGCGCACTCGGGGTCACTACTGCGCATGCGCACTCGGGTTCACTACTGCGCATGCACACACGGGCTCACTTCTGCGCCTGCGCACTCGGAGTCGCTACAGCGCATGCGCACTCCGCCCCCGACCAGCACATGCGCACTCGAGCTCACTACTGCGCATGCGCACTCGGGCTCACTACTGCGCATGCACACACGGGCTCACTTCTGCGCATGCGCACTCGGACTCACTACTGCGCATGCGCACTCGGGCACACCACTGCGCGTACGCACACGGGCTCGCTACTGCGCATGCGCAGTCCGGCTCAGACCTGCACTTGCGTATTCGAGCTCACTTCTGCGCATGTGCACACGGGCGCACTACTGCGCATGCGTTCTCGGACTCACTACTGCTCATGCGCACACGGGCTCACTTCTGCGCCTGCGCACTCGGAGTCGCTACAGCGCATGCGCACTCCGCCCCCGACCAGCACATGCGCACTCGAGCTCACTACTGCGCATGCGCACTCGGGCTCACTACTGCGCATGCACACACGGGCTCACTTCTGCGCATGCGCACTCGGACTCACTACTGCGCATGCGCACTCGGGCACACCACTGCGCGTACGCACACGGGCTCGCTACTGCGCATGCGCAGTCCGGCTCAGACCTGCACTTGCGTATTCGAGCTCACTTCTGCGCATGTGCACACGGGCGCACTACTGCGCATGCGTTCTCGGACTCACTACTGCTCATGCGCACACGGGCTCACTACTGCGCATGCGCAGTCCGGCTCAGACTTGCACATGCGCATTCGAGCTCACTTCTACGCATGTGCACACGGCCGCACTACTGCGCATCCGCACTCGGACTCACTACTGCTCAAGCGCACTCAGACTCACTACTGCGCATGCGTACTCCGGCTCAGACCTGCCCATGCGCACTCGGGCACACCACTGCGCATGCGCACACGTTCTCACTACTGCGCATGCGCAGGCCGGCTCAGACCTGCACGTGCGCACTCGAGCTTACAACTCTGCATGCACAATGGGGCTCACTACTGCGCATGCGCGCTCGGACTCACTACTGCTCATGCGCACACAGACTCACGACTGCGGATGCGTTCTCGGGCTCACTACTGCGGATGCGCAATCGGGTTCACTTCTGCGAATGCACACACGGGCTTACTTCTGCGCATGCGCACTCCGGCTCACTACAGCTCATGCGCACTCGGACTCACTACTGCGGATGCACAATCGGGCTCACTTCTGCGCATGCGTACTCGGACTCACTACGGCGCATGCGCGCTCGGCCTCACTACTGCGCATGCGCACTCCGGCTCAGACCTGCCCATGCGCGCTCGGCCTCACTACTGCGCATGCGCACTCCGGCTCAGACCTGCACATGCGCACTCGAGCACACTACTGCGCATGCGCACGCGGGCTCACTACTGCGCATTCGCTCACGGGCTCACACTGTGCATGCACACTCGGGGTCACTACTGCGCATGAGCACTCGGGCTCACTACTGCGCATGCGCACACGTGCTCACTACTGTGCATGTGCACTCGGGCTCACTACTGCGCATGCGCACTCCGCCTCAGACCAGCAGATGCGCACTCGGGGTCACTACTGCGCATGCGCACTCGGACTCACTACTGCGGATGCGCCATCGGCCTCACTACTGTGCATGCGCACTCCGCCTCAGACGTGCACATGCGCACCCGAGCTCACTACTGCGCATGCGCACACGGGCTCACTACTGTGCATGCACACACGGGCTCACTACTGCGCATGCGCACACGAGCTCACTACTGCGCATGCGCGCTCGGGGTCACTACTGCGCATGCGCACTCGGGGTCACTACTGCGCATGGGCACACGGGCTCACTACTGCGCATGCGCACTCCAGGTCACTACTGCTCATGCGCACTCGGGCTCATTACTGCGCATGCACACACGGGTTCACTACTGCGCATACGCACTCCGGCTCAAACTCGCACATGCGCTCTCGAGGTCACTTCTGCGCATGAGCACACGGCCGCACTACTGCGCATGCACACACGGGCTCACTACTGTGCATGCGCACTCGGGGTCACTACTGCTCATGCGCACTCGGACTCACTACTGCTCATGCGCAATCGAGCTCTCTACTGCGCATGCGCACTCGGACTCACTACTGCACATGCGATCTCGGACTCGCTACTGCGGATGCGCAATCGGGCTCACTACTACGCATGCGCACTCGGGATCACTACTGCGCATGCGCACTCGGGATCACTACTGCGCATGCGCAATCGAGCTCTCTACTGCGCATGCGCACTCGGACTCACTACTGCACATGCGATCTCGGACTCGCTACTGCGGATGCGCAATCGGGCTCACTACTACGCATGCGCAATCGGGCTCACTACTGCGCATGCGCTGTCCGGCTCAGACCTGCACGTGCGCTCTCGAGCTCACTGCTGCGCATGCGCACTCGGGGTCACTACTGCGCACGCTCGCTCGGGGTCACTACTGCGCACGCTCGCTCGGGGTCACTACTGCGCACGCTCGCTCGGGGTCACAACTGCGCACGCTCGCTCGGGGTCACTACTGCGCACGCTCGCTCGGGGTCACAACTGCGCATGCGCAATCGGGTTCACTACTGCTCATGCGCAATCGGGCTCTCTACTGCGCATGCGCACTCGGACTCACTACTGCACATGCGATCTCGGACTCGCTTCTGCGGATGCGCAATCGGGCTCACTACTGCGCATGCGCAATCGGTTTCACTACTGCGGATGCGCAATCGGGCTCACTACTGCGCATGCGCACTCGGGATCACTACTGCGCATGCGCACTCGGGCTCACTACTGCGGATGCGCCCTCAGGCTCACTACTGCGCATCCGCACACGGGCTCACTACTGCGCATGCGCACTCGGACTCACTACTGCTCATGCGCACTCGGGCTCACTACTGCGCATGCGCGCTGGGGGTCTCTATTGCGGATGCGCACACCGGCTCAGACGTGCACATGCCCACTCGAGCTCACTTCTGCGAATGCGCACACGGGCTCACTACTGTGCATGCGCACTCGGGGTCACTACTGCTCATGCGCACTCGGACTCACTACTGCTCATACGCACTCCGGCTCGCTACTGCTCATGCGAACTCGGACTCACTACTGCGGATGCGCAATCAGGCTCACTACTGCGTATGCGCACTCCAGCTGAGACCGGCACATGCGCACTCGGGGTTACTACTGCGCATGCGCACTCGGGATCACTACGGCGCATGCGCACACGGGCTCACTACTGTGCATGCGCACTCCGGCTATCTACTACTCATGCGAACTCGGACTCACTACTGCGGATGCGCAATCAGGCTCACTACTGCGCACGCGCACTCCAGCTGAGACCGGCACATGCGCACTCGGGGTCACTACTGCGCATGCGCACACGGGCTCACTACTGTGCATGCGCACTCGGGGTCACTACAGCTCATGCGCACTCGGACTCACTACTGCCCATGCGCACTCGGGCTCACTACTGCGCATGCGCGCTCGGGGTCGCCACTGCGCATGCGCACACCGGCTCAGACCTGCACGTGCGCACTCGAGCTTACAACTCTGCATGCACAATGGGGCTCACTACTGCGCATGCGCGCTCGGACTCACTACTGCTCATGCGCACACAGACTCACGACTGCGGATGCGTTCTCGGGCTCACTACTGCGGATGCGCAATCGGGTTCACTTCTGCGCATGCACACACGGGCTTACTTCTGCGCATGCGCACTCCGGCTCACTACAGCTCATGCGCACTCGGACTCACTACTGCGGATGCACAATCGGGCTCACTTCTGCGCATGCGCACTCGGACTCACTACGGCGCATGCGCGCTCGGCCTCACTACTGCGCATGCGCACTCCGGCTCAGACCTGCACATGCGCGCTCGGCCTCACTACTGCGCATGCGCACTCCGGCTCAGACCTGCACATGCGCACTCGAGCACACTACTGCGCATGCGCACGCGGGCTCACTACTGCGCATTCGCTCACGGGCTCACTACTGCACATGCGCGCTCGGGGTCACTAGTGCGCATGCGCACCCGAGGTGACTACTGCGCATGGGCACTCCGCCTCAGACCTGCACATGCGCACTCGAGCTCACTACTGCGCATGCGCACACGGTCTCACTACTGTGCATGCGCACTCGGGCTCACTACTGCGCATGCGCACACGGGCTCACTACTGTGCATACGCACTCGGGGTCACTACTGCGCATGGGCACTCCGCCTCAGACCTGCACATGCGCACTCGAGCTCACTACTGCGCATGCGCACACGGGCTCACTACTGTGCATGCGCACTCGGGCTCACTACTGCGCATGCGCACACGGGCTCACTACTGTGTATACGCACTCGGGGTCACTACTGCTCATGCGCACTCGGGGTCACTACTGTGCATGCGCACTCGGACTCACTACTGCGGATGCGCGCTCGGGCTCACTTCTGCGCATGCGCATTCGGGGTCACGACTGCGCATGTGCACTCCGCCTCAGAACTGCACATGCGCACTCGAACTCACTACTGCGCATGCGCACACGGGATCACTACTGTGCATGCGCACTCGGGCTCACTACTGCGCATGCGCACTCGGGGTCACTACTGCGCATGCGCACTCCGGCTTACTACTGCTCATGCGCACTCGTACTCACTGCTGCGGATGCACATTCGGGCTGACTACTGCGCATGCGCATTCCGGCTCCGACCTGCCCATGCGTACACGGACTCACTACTGCGCATGCGCGCTCGGGCTCACTACTGCGCATACACACACGGGCTCACTTCTGCGCATGCGCACTCGGACTCACTACGGCGCATGCGTGCTCGGCCTCACTACTGCGCATGCGCACTCCGGCTCAGACCTGCCCATGCGCACTCGGGCTCACCACTGCGCATGCGTACACGGGCTCACTTCTGCGCATGCGCACTCGGGCTCACTACTGCGCATCTGCACTCGGACTCACTACTGCCCAAGCGCACTCGGACTCACTACTGCGCATGCGTACTCCGGCACAGACCTTCCCATGCGCACTCGGGCACACCACTGCGCATGCGCACACGTTCTCACTACTGCGCATGCGCAGGCCGGCTCAGACCTGCACGTGCGCACTCGAGCTTACTACTCTGCATGCGCACGCGGGCTCACCACTGCGCATGCGCACACGGGCTCAGTACTGCGCATGCGCGGTCGGGGTCACTACTGCTCATGCACAATCGGGCTCACTACTGTTCATGCGCACTCGGGGTCACTACTGCGCATGCACACACGGGCTCACTTCTGCGCCTGCGCACTCGGAGTCGCTACAGCGCATGCGCACTCCGCCCCCGACCAGCACATGCGCACTCGAGCTCACTACTGCGCATGCGCACTCGGGCTCACTACTGCGCATGCACACACGGGCTCACTTCTGCGCATGCGCACTCGGACTCACTACTGCGCATGCGCACTCGGGCACACCACTGCGCGTACGCACACGGGCTCGCTACTGCGCATGCGCAGTCCGGCTCAGACCTGCACTTGCGTATTCGAGCTCACTTCTGCGCATGTGCACACGGGCGCACTACTGCGCATGCGTTCTCGGACTCACTACTGCTCATGCGCACACGGGCTCACTTCTGCGCCTGCGCACTCGGAGTCGCTACAGCGCATGCGCACTCCGCCCCCGACCAGCACATGCGCACTCGAGCTCACTACTGCGCATGCGCACTCGGGCTCACTACTGCGCATGCACACACGGGCTCACTTCTGCGCATGCGCACTCGGACTCACTACTGCGCATGCGCACTCGGGCACACCACTGCGCGTACGCACACGGGCTCGCTACTGCGCATGCGCAGTCCGGCTCAGACCTGCACTTGCGTATTCGAGCTCACTTCTGCGCATGTGCACACGGGCGCACTACTGCGCATGCGTTCTCGGACTCACTACTGCTCATGCGCACACGGGCTCACTACTGCGCATGCGCAGTCCGGCTCAGACTTGCACATGCGCATTCGAGCTCACTTCTACGCATGTGCACACGGCCGCACTACTGCGCATCCGCACTCGGACTCACTACTGCTCAAGCGCACTCGGACTCACTACTGCGCATGCGTACTCCGGCTCAGACCTGCCCATGCGCACTCGGGCACACCACTGCGCATGCGCACACGTTCTCACTACTGCGCATGCGCAGGCCGGCTCAGACCTGCACGTGCGCACTCGAGCTTACAACTCTGCATGCACAATGGGGCTCACTACTGCGCATGCGCGCTCGGACTCACTACTGCTCATGCGCACACAGACTCACGACTGCGGATGCGTTCTCGGGCTCACTACTGCGGATGCGCAATCGGGTTCACTTCTGCGAATGCACACACGGGCTTACTTCTGCGCATGCGCACTCCGGCTCACTACAGCTCATGCGCACTCGGACTCACTACTGCGGATGCACAATCGGGCTCACTTCTGCGCATGCGTACTCGGACTCACTACGGCGCATGCGCGCTCGGCCTCACTACTGCGCATGCGCACTCCGGCTCAGACCTGCCCATGCGCGCTCGGCCTCACTACTGCGCATGCGCACTCCGGCTCAGACCTGCACATGCGCACTCGAGCACACTACTGCGCATGCGCACGCGGGCTCACTACTGCGCATTCGCTCACGGGCTCACACTGTGCATGCACACTCGGGGTCACTACTGCGCATGGGCACACGGGCTCACTACTGCGCATGCGCACTCCAGGTCACTACTGCTCATGCGCACTCGGACTCACTACTGCTCATGCGCAATCGAGCTCTCTACTGCGCATGCGCACTCGGACTCACTACTGCACATGCGATCTCGGACTCGCTACTGCGGATGCGCAATCGGGCTCACTACTACGCATGCGCACTCGGGATCACTACTGCGCATGCGCACTCGGGATCACTACTGCGCATGCGCAATCGAGCTCTCTACTGCGCATGCGCACTCGGACTCACTACTGCACATGCGATCTCGGACTCGCTACTGCGGATGCGCAATCGGGCTCACTACTACGCATGCGCAATCGGGCTCACTACTGCGCATGCGCTGTCCGGCTCAGACCTGCACGTGCGCTCTCGAGCTCACTGCTGCGCATGCGCACTCGGGGTCACTACTGCGCACGCTCGCTCGGGGTCACTACTGCGCACGCTCGCTCGGGGTCACTACTGCGCACGCTCGCTCGGGGTCACAACTGCGCACGCTCGCTCGGGGTCACTACTGCGCACGCTCGCTCGGGGTCACAACTGCGCATGCGCAATCGGGTTCACTACTGCTCATGCGCAATCGGGCTCTCTACTGCGCATGCGCACTCGGACTCACTACTGCACATGCGATCTCGGACTCGCTTCTGCGGATGCGCAATCGGGCTCACTACTGCGCATGCGCAATCGGTTTCACTACTGCGGATGCGCAATCGGGCTCACTACTGCGCATGCGCACTCGGGATCACTACTGCGCATGCGCACTCGGGCTCACTACTGCGGATGCGCCCTCAGGCTCACTACTGCGCATCCGCACACGGGCTCACTACTGCGCATGCGCACTCGGACTCACTACTGCTCATGCGCACTCGGGCTCACTACTGCGCATGCGCGCTGGGGGTCTCTATTGCGGATGCGCACACCGGCTCAGACGTGCACATGCCCACTCGAGCTCACTTCTGCGAATGCGCACACGGGCTCACTACTGTGCATGCGCACTCGGGGTCACTACTGCTCATGCGCACTCGGACTCACTACTGCTCATACGCACTCCGGCTCGCTACTGCTCATGCGAACTCGGACTCACTACTGCGGATGCGCAATCAGGCTCACTACTGCGTATGCGCACTCCAGCTGAGACCGGCACATGCGCACTCGGGGTTACTACTGCGCATGCGCACTCGGGATCACTACGGCGCATGCGCACACGGGCTCACTACTGTGCATGCGCACTCCGGCTATCTACTACTCATGCGAACTCGGACTCACTACTGCGGATGCGCAATCAGGCTCACTACTGCGCACGCGCACTCCAGCTGAGACCGGCACATGCGCACTCGGGGTCACTACTGCGCATGCGCACACGGGCTCACTACTGTGCATGCGCACTCGGGGTCACTACAGCTCATGCGCACTCGGACTCACTACTGCCCATGCGCACTCGGGCTCACTACTGCGCATGCGCGCTCGGGGTCGCTACTGCGCATGCGCACACCGGCTCAGACCTGCACGTGCGCACTCGAGCTTACAACTCTGCATGCACAATGGGGCTCACTACTGCGCATGCGCGCTCGGACTCACTACTGCTCATGCGCACACAGACTCACGACTGCGGATGCGTTCTCGGGCTCACTACTGCGGATGCGCAATCGGGTTCACTTCTGCGCATGCACACACGGGCTTACTTCTGCGCATGCGCACTCCGGCTCACTACAGCTCATGCGCACTCGGACTCACTACTGCGGATGCACAATCGGGCTCACTTCTGCGCATGCGCACTCGGACTCACTACGGCGCATGCGCGCTCGGCCTCACTACTGCGCATGCGCACTCCGGCTCAGACCTGCACATGCGCGCTCGGCCTCACTACTGCGCATGCGCACTCCGGCTCAGACCTGCACATGCGCACTCGAGCACACTACTGCGCATGCGCACGCGGGCTCACTACTGCGCATTCGCTCACGGGCTCACACTGTGCATGCACACTCGGGGTCACTACTGCGCATGAGCACTCGGGCTCACTACTGCGCATGCGCACTCGTGCTCACTACTGTGCATGTGCACTCGGGCTCACTACTGCGCATGCGCACTCCGCCTCAGACCAGCAGATGCGCACTCGGGGTCACTACTGCGCATGCGCACTCGGACTCACTACTGCGGATGCGCCATCGGCCTCACTACTGTGCATGCGCATTCCGCCTCAGACCTGCACATGCGCACCCGAGCTCACTACTGCGCATGCGCACACGGGCTCACTACTGTGCATGCACACACGGGCTCACTACTGCGCATGCGCACACGAGCTCACTACTGCGCATGCGCGCTCGGGGTCACTACTGCGCATGCGCACTCGGGGTCACTACTGCGCATGCGCACTCCGCCTCAGATCTGCACATGAACACTCGAGAACACTACTGCGCATGCGCAGTCGGGCTCACTACTGCGCATGCACACACGGGCTCACTTCTGCGCATGCACACTCGGGGTCACCACTGCGCATGCGCACTCCCCCTCAGACCTGCACATGCGCACTCGAGCCCATTACTGCGCATGCGCACACGGGCTCACACTGTGCATGCACACTCGGGGTCACAATTGCGCATGCGCACTCGGGCTCACTGCTGCGCATGCGCACACTGGCTCACTACTGTGCATGCGCACTCGGGGTCACTACTGCTCATGCGTACTCCGGCTCAGACCTGCCCATGCGCACTCGTGGCCGCTACTGCGCATGCGCACTCGGACACACCACTGCGCATGCGCACACGGGCTCACTACTTCGCTTGCGCAGTCCGGCTCACACCTGCACTTGCGTATTCGAGCTCACTACTGCGCATGTGCACACGGGCGCACTACTGCGCATGCGCACTCGGGCTCACTGCTGCGCATGCGCACACGGACTCACTACTGTGCATGCGCACTCGTGCTCACTACTGCGCATGCGCACACGGGCTCACTACAGTGCATACGCACTCGGCCTCACTACTGCGCATGCGCACTCGGGCTCACTACTGTGCATGCGCACGCGGGGTCACTACTACGCTTGCACACATCGGCTCACTAATGTGCATGCGCACGCGGGGTCAGTACTGCGCATGCGCAGTCGGGCTCACTACTGCGCATGCGCGCTCGGGGTCGCTACTGCGCATGCGCAATCGGTCTCCCTACTGCGGATGCGCACACGGTCTCATTACTGCGCTTGCGCAGTCCGGCTCACACCTGCACTTGCGTATTCGAGCTCACTACTGCGCATGTGCACACGGGCGCACTACTGCGCATGCGCACACGGGCTCACTACTGCGCTTGCGCAGTCCGGCTCACACCTGCACTTGCGTATTCGAGCTCACTACTGCGCATGCACACACGGGCTCACTTCTGCGCATGCGCACTCGGGGTCACCACTGCGCATGCGCACTCCCCCTCAGACCTGCACATGCGCACTCGAGCCCATTACTGCGCATGCGCACACGGGCTCACACTGTGCATGCACACTCGGGGTCACAATTGCGCATGCGCACTCGGGCTCACTGCTGCGCATGCGCACACTGGCTCACTACTGTGCATGTGCACTCGGGCTCACTACTGCGCATGCGCACTCCGCCTCAGACCAGCAGATGCGCACTCGGGCTCACTACTGTGCATGCGCACACGGGCTCACTACTGCGCATGCGCACACTGGCTCACTACTGTGCATACGCACTCGGGCTCACTACTGCGCATGCGCACTCGGGTTCACTGCTGCGCATGCGCACACGGACTCACTACTGCGGATGCGCCATCGGGCTCACTACTGTGCATGCGCACTCCGCCTCAGACCTGCACATGCGCACCCGAGCTCACTACTGCGCATGCGCGCTCGGGGTCGCTACTGCGCATGCGCACACCGGCTCAGACCTGCACATGCGACCTCGAGTTCACTTCTGCGCATGCGCACACGGGTGCACTACTGCGAATGCGCACACGGGCTCACTACTGCGCATGCGCACTCGGACTCACTACTGCGCATCCGCACACGGGCTCACTACTGCGCATGCGCACTCGGACTCACTACTGCTCATGCGCACTCGGGCTCACTACTGCGCATGCGCGCTAGGGGTCTCTATTGCGGTTGCGCACACCGGCTCAGACGTGCACATGCCCACTCGAGCTCACTTCTGCGAATGCGCACACGGGCTCACTACTGTGCATGCGCACTCGGGGTCACTACTGCTCATGCGCACTCGGACTCACTACTGCTCATACGCACTCCGGCTCGCTACTGCTCATGCGAACTCGGACTCACTACTGCGGATGCGCAATCAGGCTCACTACTGCGTATGCGCACTCCAGCTGAGACCGGCACATGCGCACTCGGGGTTACTACTGCGCATGCGCACTCGGGATCACTACGGCGCATGCGCACACGGGCTCACTACTGTGCATGCGCACTCCGGCTATCTACTACTCATGCGAACTCGGACTCACTACTGCGGATGCGCAATCAGGCTCACTACTGCGCACGCGCACTCCAGCTGAGACCGGCACATGCGCACTCGGGGTCACTACTGCGCATGCGCACACGGGCTCACTACTGTGCATGCGCACTCGGGGTCACTACAGCTCATGCGCACTCGGACTCACTACTGCCCATGCGCACTCGGGCTCACTACTGCGCATGCGCGCTCGGGGTCGCTACTGCGCATGCGCAAACCGGCTCAGACCTGCACATGCGCACTCGAGTTCACTTCTGCGCATGCGCACACGGGTGCACTACTGCGCATGCGCACACGGGCTCACTACTGCGCATGCGCACTCGGACTCACTACTGCTCATACGCACTCCGGCTATCTACTACTCATGCGAACTCGGACTCACTACTGCGAATGCGCAATCAGGCTCACTACTGCGCACGCGCACTCCAGCTGAGACCGGCACATGCGCACTCGGGGTCACTACTGCGCATGCGCACTCAGGTTCACTACTGCTCATACGCACTCCGGCTCACTACTGCTCATGCGAACTCGCACTCACTACTGCGGATGCGCAATCGGGCTCACTACTGCGCATGCGCAATCGGTCTCACAACTGCGGATGCGCAATCGGGCTCACTACAGTGCATGGGCACACGGGCTCACTACTGCGCATGCGCACTCCGGGTCACTACTGCGCATGGGCACACGGGCTCACTACTGCGCATGCGCACTCCGGGTCACTAGTGCTCATGTGCAATCGGGCTCACTACTGCGCATGCGCAATCGGTCTCACAAATGCGGATGCGCAATCGGGCTCACTACAGTGCATGGGCACACGGGCTCACTACTGCGCATGCGCACTCCGGGTCACTACTGCGCACGGGCACACGGGCTCACTGCTGCACATGCGCACTCCAGGTCACTACTGCGCATGCGCACTCCAGCTGAGACCGGCACATGCGCACTCGGGCTCACGACTGTGCATGCGCGCTCGGGCTCGCTACTGCGCATGCGCACTCGGGGTCACTACTGCTCATGCGCACTCGGGCTCAGTACTGCGCATGCGGACTCCAGCTGAGACCGGCACATGCGCACTCGGGGTCACTACTGCGCAAGCGCACTCAGGCTCACTGCTGCTCATACGCACTCCGGCTCACTACTGCTCATGCGAACTCGGAATCACTACTGCGGATGCGCAATCGGTCCCACTACTGCGCATGCGCACTCGGGCTCACTACTGCGCATGCGCGCTCCGGCTCGCTACTGCGTATGCGCACTCGAGGTCACTACTGCTCATGCGCACTCGGGCTCACTACTGCGCATGCGGACTCCAGCTGAGACCGGCACATGCGCACTCGGGCTCACTACTGCGCATGCCCACTCGGGCACAGTACTGCGGATGCGCACTCCGGCTCACTACTGCGCATGGGCACACGGGCTCACTACTGCGCATGCGCACTCCGGGTCACTACTGCTCATGCGCACCCGGGCTCATTACTGCGCATGCACACACGGGCTCACTACTGCGCATACGCACTCCGGTTCAAA
Organism: Megachile leachella; assembly: GCA_963576845.1. NCBI lineage: Eukaryota > Metazoa > Arthropoda > Insecta > Hymenoptera > Megachilidae > Megachile > Megachile leachella. Next base: position 14,528 of record CAUYWW010000045.1, on the reverse strand, counting down.
CTCGCACATGCGCTCTCGAGCTCACTTCTGCGCATGAGCACACGGCCGCACTACTGCGCATGCGCACACGGGCTCACTACTGTGCATGCGCACTCGGGGTCACTACTGCTCATGCGCACTCGGACTCACTACTGCTCATGCGCAATCGAGCTCTCTACTGCGCATGCGCACTCGGACTCACTACTGCACATGCGATCTCGGACTCGCTACTGCGGATGCGCAATCGGGCTCACTATTGCGCATGCGCACTCGGGATCACTACTGCGCATGCGCACTCGGGCTCTCTACTGCGCATGCGCACTCGGACTCACTACTGCACATGCGATCTCGGACTCGCTACTGCGGATGCGCGCACGGGCTTACTACTGCGCATGCGAACACGGGCTCACCACAGCGCATGCGCACTCGTGCTCACTTCTGCGCATGCGCACACGCGCGCACTACTGCGCATGCGCACGCTGGGTCACTACTGCACATGCGATCTCGGACTCGCTACTGTGGATGCGCAATCGGGCTCACTACTGCGCATGCGCAATCGGTCTCACTACTGCGGATGCGCAATCGGGATCACTACTGCGCCTGCGCACCCGGGGTCACCACTGCAGAAGCGCAATCGGGCTCACTACTGCGCATGCGCACTCGGGTTCACTGCTGCGCATGCGCACACGGACTCACTACTGCGGATGCGCCATCGGGCTCACTACTGTGCATGCGCACTCCGCCTCAGACCTGCACATGCGCACCCGAGCTCACTACTGCGCATGCGCGCTCGGGGTCGCTACTGCGCATGCGCACACCGGCTCAGACCTGCACATGCGACCTCGAGTTCACTTCTGCGCATGCGCACACGGGTGCACTACTGCGAATGCGCACACGGGCTCACTACTGCGCATGCGCACTCGGACTCACTACTGCTCATACGCACTCCGGCTATCTACTACTCATGCGAACTCGGACTCACTACTGCGGATGCGCACTCAGGTTCACTACTGCTCATACGCACTCCGGCTCACTACTGCTCATGCGAACTCGGACTCACTACTGCGGATGCGCAATCGGGCTCACTACTGCGCATGCGCAATCGGTCTCACTACTGCGGATGCGCACACGGTCTCATTACTGCGCATGCGCACTCCGGGTCACTACTGCCCATGCGCACTCGGGGTCACTACTGCAGATGCGCATTCGGGTTCACTACTGCGCATGCACACATGGGCTCACTACTGTGCATGCGCACGCGGGGTCACTACTACGCTTGCACACATCGGCTCACTACTGTGCATGCGCACGCGGGGTCAGTACTGCGCATGCGCAGTCGGGCTCACTACTGCGCATGCGCGCTCGGGGTCGCTACTGCGCATGCGCAAACCGGCTCAGACAAGAACATGCGCACGCGCGCTCACATCTGCGCATGCGCACACGGGCGCACTACTGCGCATGCGCGCACGGGCGCACTACTCCGCATGCGCACACAGGCTCACTACTGTGCATGCGCGCTCGGGGTCGCTACTGCGCACGCGCACGCCGGCTCAGACCTGCACATGCGCACGCGAGCTCACATCTGCGCATGCGCACACGGGTGCACTACTGCGCATGCGCACACGGGCTCACTACTGCGCATGCGCACTCGGACTCACTACTGCTCATACGCACTCCGGCTATTTACTACTCATGCGAACTCGGACTCACTACTGCGGGTGCGCAATCGGGCTCACTACTGCGCATGCGCAATCGGTCTCACAACTGCGGATGCGCAATCGGGCTCACTACTGCGCATGGGCACACGGGCTCACTACTGCGCATGCGCACTCCGGGTCACTACTGCTCATGGGCACTCGGGCTCACTACTGCGCATGCGGACTCGGACTCACTACTGCACATGCGATCTCGGACTCGCTACTGCGGATGCGCGCACGGGCTTACTACTGCGCATGCGAACACGGGTTCACCACAGCGCATGCGCACTCGTGCTCACTTCTGCGCATGCGCACACGCGCGCACTACTGCGCATGCGCACGCTGGGTCACCCCTGCAGATGCGCAATCGGGTTCACCGCTGCGCATGCGCACTCGGGGTCACTACTGCAGATGCGCAATCGGGCTCACTACTGCGCATGCGCTGTCCGGCTCAGACCTGCACGTGCGCTCTCGAGCTCACTGCTGCGCATGCGCACTCGGGGTCACTCCTGCGCACGCTCGCTCGGGGTCACTACTGCGCACGCTCGCTCGGGGTCACTACTGCGCACGCTCGCTCGGGGTCACAACTGCGCACGCTCGCTCGGGGTCACTACTGCGCACGCTCGCTCGGGGTCACAACTGCGCATGCGCAATCGGGTTCACTACTGCTCATGCGCAATCGGGCTCTCTACTGCGCATGCGCACTCGGACTCACTACTGCACATGCGATCTCGGACTCGCTTCTGCGGATGCGCAATCGGGCTCACTACTGCGCATGCGCAATCGGTCTCACTACTGCGGATGCGCAATCGGGCTCACTACTGCGCATGCGCACTCGGGATCACTACTGCGCATGCGCACTCGGGCTCACTACTGCGGATGCGCCCTCAGGCTCACTACTGCGCATCCGCACACGGGCTCACTACTGCGCATGGGCACTCGGACTCACTACTGCTCATGCGCACTCGGGCTCACTACTGCGCATGCGCGCTAGGGGTCGCTATTGCGGATGCGCACACCGGCTCAGACGTGCACATGCCCACTCGAGCTCACTTCTGCGAATGCGCACACGGGCTCACTACTGTGCATGCGCACTCGGGGTCACTACTGCTCATGCGCACTCGGACTCACTACTGCTCATACGCACTCCGGCTCGCTACTGCTCATGCGAACTCGGACTCACTACTGCGGATGCGCAATCAGGCTCACTACTGCGTATGCGCACTCCAGCTGAGACCGGCACATGCGCACTCGGGGTTACTACTGCGCATGCGCACTCGGGATCACTACGGCGCATGCGCACACGGGCTCACTACTGTGCATGCGCACTCCGGCTATCTACTACTCATGCGAACTCGGACTCACTACTGCGGATGCGCAATCAGGCTCACTACTGCGCACGCGCACTCCAGCTGAGACCGGCACATGCGCACTCGGGGTCACTACTGCGCATGCGCACACGGGCTCACTACTGTGCATGCGCACTCGGGGTCACTACAGCTCATGCGCACTCGGACTCACTACTGCGAATGCGCAATCGGGCTCACTACTGCGCATGCGCAATCGGTCTCACAACTGCGGATGCGCAATCGGGCTCACTACAGTGCATGGGCACACGGGCTCACTACTGCGCATGCGCACTCCGGGTCACTACTGCGCATGGGCACACGGGCTCACTACTGCGCATGCGCACTCCGGGTCACTAGTGCTCATGTGCACTCGGGCACACTACTGCGGATGCGCACTCCGGCTCACTACTGCGCACGGGCACACGGGCTCACTGCTGCACATGCGCACTCCAGGTCACTACTGCGCATGCGCACTCCAGCTGAGACCGGCACATGCGCACTCGGGGTCACTACTGCGCATGCGCACTCAGGCTCACTACTGCTCATACGCACTCCGGCTCACTACTGCTCATGCGAACTCGGACTCACTACTGCGGATGCGCAATCGGTCTCACTACTGCGCATGCGCACCCGGTTACACTACTGCGGATGCGCACTCGGGGTCACTACTGCTCATACGCACTCCGGCTCACTACTGCTCATGCGAACTCGGACTCACTACTGCGGATGCGCAATCGGGCTCACTACTGCGCATGCGCACTCGGGCTCACGACTGTGCATGCGCGCTCGGGCACGCTACTGCGCATGCGCACTCGGGGTCACTACTGCTCATGCGCACTCGGGCTCAGTACTGCGCATGCGGACTCCAGCTGAGACCGGCACATGCGCACTCGGGGTCACTACTGCGCAAGCGCACTCAGGCTCACTGCTGCTCATACGCACTCCGGCTCACTACTGCTCATGCGAACTCGGAATCACTACTGCGGATGCGCAATCGGTCCCACTACTGCGCATGCGCACTCGGGCTCACTACTGCGCATGCGCGCTCCGGCTCGCTACTGCGTATGCGCACTCGAGGTCACTACTGCTCATGCGCACTCGGGCTCACTACTGCGCATGCGGACTCCAGCTGAGACCGGCACATGCGCACTCGGGCTCACTACTGCGCATGCCCACTCGGGCACAGTACTGCGGATGCGCACTCCGGCTCACTACTGCGCATGGGCACACGGGCTCACTACTGCGCATGCGCACTCCGGGTCACTACTGCTCATGCGCACCCGGGCTCATTACTGCGCATGCACACACGGGCTCACTACTGCGCATACGCACTCCGGTTCAAACTCGCACATGCGCTCTCGAGCTCACTTCTGCGCATGAGCACACGGCCGCACTACTGCGCATGCGCACACGGGCTCACTACTGTGCATGCGCACTCGGGGTCACTACTGCTCATGCGCACTCGGACTCACTACTGCTCATGCGCAATCGAGCTCTCTACTGCGCATGCGCACTCGGACTCACTACTGCACATGCGATCTCGGACTCGCTACTGCGGATGCGCAATCCGGCTCACTATTGCGCATGCGAACACGGGCTCACCACAGCGCATGCGCACTCGTGCTCACTTCTGCGCATGCGCACACGCGCGCACTACTGCGCATGCGCACGCTGGGTCACTACTGCACATGCGATCTCGGACTCGCTACTGTGGATGCGCAATCGGGCTCACTACTGCGCATGCGCAATCGGTCTCACTACTGCGGATGCGCAATCGGGATCACTACTGCGCCTGCGCACCCGGGGTCACCACTGCAGAAGCGCAATCGGGCTCACTACTGCGCATGCGCACTCGGGTTCACTGCTGCGCATGCGCACACGGACTCACTACTGCGGATGCGCCATCGGGCTCACTACTGTGCATGCGCACTCCGCCTCAGACCTGCACATGCGCACCCGAGCTCACTACTGCGCATGCGCGCTCGGGGTCGCTACTGCGCATGCGCACACCGGCTCAGACCTGCACATGCGACCTCGAGTTCACTTCTGCGCATGCGCACACGGGTGCACTACTGCGAATGCGCACACGGGCTCACTACTGCGCATGCGCACTCGGACTCACTACTGCTCATACGCACTCCGGCTATCTACTACTCATGCGAACTCGGACTCACTACTGCGGATGCGCACTCAGGTTCACTACTGCTCATACGCACTCCGGCTCACTACTGCTCATGCGAACTCGGACTCACTACTGCGGATGCGCAATCGGGCTCACTACTGCGCATGCGCAATCGGTCTCACTACTGCGGATGCGCACACGGTCTCATTACTGCGCATGCGCACTCCGGGTCACTACTGCCCATGCGCGCTCGGGGTCACTACTGCAGATGCGCATTCGGGTTCACTACTGCGCATGCACACATGGGCTCACTACTGTGCATGCGCACGCGGGGTCACTACTACGCTTGCACACATCGGCTCACTACTGTGCATGCGCACGCGGGGTCAGTACTGCGCATGCGCAGTCGGGCTCACTACTGCGCATGCGCGCTCGGGGTCGCTACTGCGCATGCGCAAACCGGCTCAGACAAGAACATGCGCACGCGCGCTCACATCTGCGCATGCGCACACGGGCGCACTACTGCGCATGCGCGCACGGGCGCACTACTCCGCATGCGCACACAGGCTCACTACTGTGCATGCGCGCTCGGGGTCGCTACTGCGCACGCGCACGCCGGCTCAGACCTGCACATGCGCACGCGAGCTCACATCTGCGCATGCGCACACGGGTGCACTACTGCGCATGCGCACACGGGCTCACTACTGCGCATGCGCACTCGGACTCACTACTGCTCATACGCACTCCGGCTATTTACTACTCATGCGAACTCGGACTCACTACTGCGGGTGCGCAATCGGGCTCACTACTGCGCATGGGCACACGGGCTCACTACTGCGCATGCGCACTCCGGGTCACTACTGCTCATGGGCACTCGGGCTCACTACTGCGCATGCGGACTCGGACTCACTACTGCACATGCGATCTCGGACTCGCTACTGCGGATGCGCGCACGGGCTTACTACTGTGCATGCGAACACGGGTTCACCACAGCGCATGCGCACTCGTGCTCACTTCTGCGCATGCGCACACGCGCGCACTACTGCACATGCGCACGCTGGGTCACCCCTGCAGATGCGCAATCGGGTTCACCGCTGCGCATGCGCACTCGGGGTCACTACTGCAGATGCGCAATCGGGCTCACTACTGCGCATGCGCTGTCCGGCTCAGACCTGCACGTGCGCTCTCGAGCTCACTGCTGCGCATGCGCACTCGGGGTCACTCCTGCGCACGCTCGCTCGGGGTCACTACTGCGCACGCTCGCTCGGGGTCACTACTGCGCACGCTCGCTCGGGGTCACAACTGCGCACGCTCGCTCGGGGTCACTACTGCGCACGCTCGCTCGGGGTCACAACTGCGCATGCGCAATCGGGTTCACTACTGCTCATGCGCAATCGGGCTCTCTACTGCGCATGCGCACTCGGACTCACTACTGCACATGCGATCTCGGACTCGCTTCTGCGGATGCGCAATCGGGCTCACTACTGCTCATGCGCAATCGGTCTCACTACTGCGGATGCGCAATCGGGTTCACTACTGCGCATGCGCACTCGGGATCACTACTGCGCATGCGCACTCGGGCTCACTACTGCGGATGCGCCCTCAGGCTCACTACTGCGCATCCGCACACGGGCTCACTACTGCGCATGGGCACTCGGACTCACTACTGCTCATGCGCACTCGGGCTCACTACTGCGCATGCGCGCTAGGGGTCGCTATTGCGGATGCGCACACCGGCTCAGACGTGCACATGCCCACTCGAGCTCACTTCTGCGAATGCGCACACGGGCTCACTACTGTGCATGCGCACTCGGGGTCACTACTGCTCATGCGCACTCGGACTCACTACTGCTCATACGCACTCCGGCTCGCTACTGCTCATGCGAACTCGGACTCACTACTGCGGATGCGCAATCAGGCTCACTACTGCGTATGCGCACTCCAGCTGAGACCGGCACATGCGCACTCGGGGTTACTACTGCGCATGCGCACTCGGGATCACTACGGCGCATGCGCACACGGGCTCACTACTGTGCATGCGCACTCCGGCTATCTACTACTCATGCGAACTCGGACTCACTACTGCGGATGCGCAATCAGGCTCACTACTGCGCACGCGCACTCCAGCTGAGACCGGCACATGCGCACTCGGGGTCACTACTGCGCATGCGCACACGGGCTCACTACTGTGCATGCGCACTCGGGGTCACTACAGCTCATGCGCACTCGGACTCACTACTGCACATGCGATCTCGGACTCGCTTCTGCGGATGCGCAATCGGTCTCACAACTGCGGATGCGCAATCGGGCTCACTACAGCGCATGGGCACACGGGCTCACTACTGCGCATGCGCACTCCGGGTCACTACTGCGCATGGGCACACGGGCTCACTACTGCGCATGCGCACTCCGGGTCACTAGTGCTCATGTGCACTCGGGCACACTACTGCGGATGCGCACTCCGGCTCACTACTGCGCATGGGCACACGGGCTCACTGCTGCACATGCGCACTCCAGGTCACTACTGCGCATGCGCACTCCAGCTGAGACCGGCACATGCGCACTCGGGGTCACTACTGCGCATGCGCACTCAGGCTCACTACTGCTCATACGCACTCCGGCTCACTACTGCTCATGCGAACTCGGACTCACTACTGCGGATGCGCAATCGGTCTCACTACTGCGCATGCGCACCCGGTTACACTACTGCGGATGCGCACTCGGGGTCACTACTGCTCATACGCACTCCGGCTCACTACTGCTCATGCGAACTCGGACTCACTACTGCGGATGCGCAATCGGGCTCACTACTGCGCATGCGCACTCGGGCTCACGACTGTGCATGCGCGCTCGGGCTCGCTACTGCGCATGCGCACTCGGGGTCACTACTGCTCATGCGCACTCGGGCTCAGTACTGCGCATGCGGACTCCAGCTGAGACCGGCACATGCGCACTCGGGGTCACTACTGCGCAAGCGCACTCAGGCTCACTGCTGCTCATACGCACTCCGGCTCACTACTGCTCATGCGAACTCGGAATCACTACTGCGGATGCGCAATCGGTCCCACTACTGCGCATGCGCACTCGGGCTCACTACTGCGCATGCGCGCTCCGGCTCGCTACTGCGTATGCGCACTCGAGGTCACTACTGCTCATGCGCACTCGGGCTCACTACTGCGCATGCGGACTCCAGCTGAGACCGGCACATGCGCACTCGGGCTCACTACTGCGCATGCCCACTCGGGCACAGTACTGCGGATGCGCACTCCGGCTCACTACTGCGCATGGGCACACGGGCTCACTACTGCGCATGCGCACTCCGGGTCACTACTGCTCATGCGCACCCGGGCTCATTACTGCGCATGCACACACGGGCTCACTACTGCGCATACGCACTCCGGTTCAAACTCGCACATGCGCTCTCGAGCTCACTTCTGCGCATGAGCACACGGCCGCACTACTGCGCATGCGCACACGGGCTCACTACTGTGCATGCGCACTCGGGGTCACTACTGCTCATGCGCACTCGGACTCACTACTGCTCATGCGCAATCGAGCTCTCTACTGCGCATGCGCACTCGGACTCACTACTGCACATGCGATCTCGGACTCGCTACTGCGGATGCGCAATCGGGCTCACTATTGCGCATGCGCACTCGGGATCACTACTGCGCATGCGCACTCGGGCTCTCTACTGCGCATGCGCACTCGGACTCACTACTGCACATGCGATCTCGGACTCGCTACTGCGGATGCGCGCACGGGCTTACTACTGCGCATGCGAACACGGGCTCACCACAGCGCATGCGCACTCGTGCTCACTACTGCGCATGCGCACACGCGCGCACTACTGCGCATGCGCACGCTGGGTCACTACTGCACATGCGATCTCGGACTCGCTACTGTGGATGCGCAATCGGGCTCACTACTGCGCATGCGCAATCGGTCTCACTACTGCGGATGCGCAATCGGGATCACTACTGCGCCTGCGCACCCGGGGTCACCACTGCAGAAGCGCAATCGGGCTCACTACTGCGCATGCGCACTCGGGTTCACTGCTGCGCATGCGCACACGGACTCACTACTGCGGATGCGCCATCGGGCTCACTACTGTGCATGCGCACTCCGCCTCAGACCTGCACATGCGCACCCGAGCTCACTACTGCGCATGCGCGCTCGGGGTCGCTACTGCGCATGCGCACACCGGCTCAGACCTGCACATGCGACCTCGAGTTCACTTCTGCGCATGCGCACACTGGTGCACTACTGCGAATGCGCACACGGGCTCACTACTGCGCATGCGCACTCGGACTCACTACTGCTCATACGCACTCCGGCTATCTACTACTCATGCGAACTCGGACTCACTACTGCGGATGCGCACTCAGGTTCACTACAGCTCATACGCACTCCGGCTCACTACTGCTCATGCGAACTCGGACTCACTACTGCGGATGCGCAATCGGGCTCACTACTGCGCATGCGCAATCGGTCTCACTACTGCGGATGCGCACACGGTCTCATTACTGCGCATGCGCACTCCGGGTCACTACTGCCCATGCGCACTCGGGGTCACTACTGCAGATGCTCATTCGGGTTCACTACTGCGCATGCACACATGGGCTCACTACTGTGCATGCGCACGCGGGGTCACTACTACGCTTGCACACATCGGCTCACTACTGTGCATGCGCACGCGGGGTCAGTACTGCGCATGCGCAGTCGGGCTCACTACTGCGCATGCGCGCTCGGGGTCGCTACTGCGCATGCGCAAACCGGCTCAGACAAGAACATGCGCACGCGCGCTCACATCTGCGCATGCGCACACGGGCGCACTACTGCGCATGCGCGCACGGGCGCACTACTCCGCATGCGCACACAGGCTCACTACTGTGCATGCGCGCTCGGGGTCGCTACTGCGCACGCGCACGCCGGCTCAGACCTGCACATGCGCACGCGAGCTCACATCTGCGCATGCGCACACGGGTGCACTACTGCGCATGCGCACACGGGCTCACTACTGTGCATGCGCACTCGGGGTCACTACAGCTCATGCGCACTCGGACTCACTACTGCCCATGCGCACTCGGGCTCACTACTGCGCATGCGCGCTCGGGGTCGCTACTGCGCATGCGCAAACCGGCTCAGACCTGCACATGCGCACTCGAGTTCACTTCTGCGCATGCGCACACGGGTGCACTACTGCGCATGCGCACACGGGCTCACTACTGCGCATGCGCACTCGGACTCACTACTGCTCATACGCACTCCGGCTCACTACTGCTCATGCGAACTCGGAATCACTACTGCGGATGCGCAATCGGTCCCACTACTGCGCATGCGCACTCGGGCTCACTACTGAGCATGCGCGCTCCGGCTCGCTACTGCGTATGCGCACTCGAGGTCACTACTGCTCATGCGCACTCGGGCTCACTACTGCGCATGCGGACTCCAGCTGAGACCGGCACATGCGCACTCGGGCTCACTACTGCGCATGCCCACTCGGGCACAGTACTGCGGATGCGCACTCCGGCTCACTACTGCGCATGGGCACACGGGCTCACTACTGCGCATGCGCACTCCGGGTCACTACTGCTCATGCGCACCCGGGCTCATTACTGCGCATGCACACACGGGCTCACTACTGCGCATACGCACTCCGGTTCAAACTCGCACATGCGCTCTCGAGCTCACTTCTGCGCATGAGCATACGGCCGCACTACTGCGCATGCGCACACGGGCTCACTACTGTGCATGCGCACTCGGGGTCACTACTGCTCATGCGCACTCGGACTCACTACTGCTCATGCGCAATCGAGCTCTCTACTGCGCATGCGCACTCGGACTCACTACTGCACATGCGATCTCGGACTCGCTACTGCGGATGCGCAATCGGGCTTACTATTGCGCATGCGCACTCGGGATCACTACTGCGCATGCGCACTCGGGCTCTCTACTGCGCATGCGCACTCGGACTCACTACTGCACATGCGATCTCGGACTCGCTACTGCGGATGCGCGCACGGGCTTACTACTGCGCATGCGAACACGGGCTCACCACAGCGCATGCGCACTCGTGCTCACTTCTGCGCATGCGCACACGCGCGCACTACTGCGCATGCGCACGCTGGGTCACTACTGCACATGCGATCTCGGACTCGCTACTGTGGATGCGCAATCGGGCTCACTACTGCGCATGCGCAATCGGTCTCACTACTGCGGATGCGCAATCGGGATCACTACTGCGCCTGCGCACCCGGGGTCACCACTGCAGAAGCGCAATCGGGCTCACTACTGCGCATGCGCACTCGGGTTCACTGCTGCGCATGCGCACACGGACTCACTACTGCGGATGCGCCATCGGGCTCACTACTGTGCATGCGCACTCCGCCTCAGACCTGCACATGCGCACCCGAGCTCACTACTGCGCATGCGCGCTCGGGGTCGCTACTGCGCATGCGCACACCGGCTCAGACCTGCACATGCGACCTCGAGTTCACTTCTGCGCATGCGCACACTGGTGCACTACTGCGAATGCGCACACGGGCTCACTACTGCGCATGCGCACTCGGACTCACTACTGCTCATACGCACTCCGGCTATCTACTACTCATGCGAACTCGGACTCACTACTGCGGATGCGCACTCAGGTTCACTACAGCTCATACGCACTCCGGCTCACTACTGCTCATGCGAACTCGGACTCACTACTGCGGATGCGCAATCGGGCTCACTACTGCGCATGCGCAATCGGTCTCACTACTGCGGATGCGCACACGGTCTCATTACTGCGCATGCGCACTCCGGGTCACTACTGCCCATGCGCACTCGGGGTCACTACTGCAGATGCTCATTCGGGTTCACTACTGCGCATGCACACATGGGCTCACTACTGTGCATGCGCACGCGGGGTCACTACTACGCTTGCACACATCGGCTCACTACTGTGCATGCGCACGCGGGGTCAGTACTGCGCATGCGCAGTCGGGCTCACTACTGCGCATGCGCGCTCGGGGTCGCTACTGCGCATGCGCAAACCGGCTCAGACAAGAACATGCGCACGCGCGCTCACATCTGCGCATGCGCACACGGGCGCACTACTGCGCATGCGCGCACGGGCGCACTACTCCGCATGCGCACACAGGCTCACTACTGTGCATGCGCGCTCGGGGTCGCTACTGCGCACGCGCACGCCGGCTCAGACCTGCACATGCGCACGCGAGCTCACATCTGCGCATGCGCACACGGGTGCACTACTGCGCATGCGCACACGGGCTCACTACTGTGCATGCGCACTCGGGGTCACTACAGCTCATGCGCACTCGGACTCACTACTGCCCATGCGCACTCGGGCTCACTACTGCGCATGCGCGCTCGGGGTCGCTACTGCGCATGCGCAAACCGGCTCAGACCTGCACATGCGCACTCGAGTTCACTTCTGCGCATGCGCACACGGGTGCACTACTGCGCATGCGCACACGGGCTCACTACTGCGCATGCGCACTCGGACTCACTACTGCTCATACGCACTCCGGCTATCTACTACTCATGCGAACTCGGACTCACTACTGCGAATGCGCAATCAGGCTCACTACTGCGCACGCGCACTCCAGCTGAGACCGGCACATGCGCACTCGGGGTCACTACTGCGCATGCGCACTCAGGTTCACTACTGCTCATACGCACTCCGGCTCACTACTGCTCATGCGAACTCGCACTCACTACTGCGGATGCGCAATCGGGCTCACTACTGCGCATGCGCAATCGGTCTCACAACTGCGGATGCGCAATCGGGCTCACTACAGTGCATGGGCACACGGGCTCACTACTGCGCATGCGCACTCCGGGTCACTACTGCGCATGGGCACACGGGCTCACTACTGCGCATGCGCACTCCGGGTCACTAGTGCTCATGTGCACTCGGGCACACTACTGCGGATGCGCACTCCCGCTCACTACTGCGCATGGGCACACGGGCTCACTGCTGCACATGCGCACTCCAGGTCACTACTGCGCATGCGCACTCCAGCTGAGACCGGCACCTGCGCACTCGGGGTCACTACTGCGCATGCGCACTCAGGCTCACTACTGCTCATACGCACTCCGGCTCACTACTGCTCATGCGAACTCGGACTCACTACTGCGGATGCGCAATCGGTCTCACTACTGCGCATGCGCACCCGGTTACACTACTGCGGATGCGCACTCGGGGTCACTACTGCTCATACGCACTCCGGCTCACTACTGCTCATGCGAACTCGGACTCACTACTGCGGATGCGCAATCGGGCTCACTACTGCGCATGCGCACTCGGGCTCACGACTGTGCATGCGCGCTCGGGCTCGCTACTGCGCATGCGCACTCGGGGTCACTACTGCTCATGCGCACTCGGGCTCAGTACTGCGCATGCGGACTCCAGCTGAGACCGGCACATGCGCACTCGGGGTCACTACTGCGCAAGCGCACTCAGGCTCACTGCTGCTCATACGCACTCCGGCTCACTACTGCTCATGCGAACTCGGAATCACTACTGCGGATGCGCAATCGGTCCCACTACGGCGCATGCGCACTCGGGCTCACTACTGCGCATGCGCGCTCCGGCTCGCTACTGCGTATGCGCACTCGAGGTCACTACTGCTCATGCGCACTCGGGCTCACTACTGCGCATGCGGACTCCAGCTGAGACCGGCACATGCGCACTCGGGCTCACTACTGCGCATGCCCACTCGGGCACAGTACTGCGGATGCGCACTCCGGCTCACTACTGCGCATGGGCACACGGGCTCACTACTGCGCATGCGCACTCCGGGTCACTACTGCTCATGCGCACCCGGGCTCATTACTGCGCATGCACACACGGGCTCACTACTGCGGATGCGCCATCGGGCTCACTACTGTGCATGCGCACTCCGCCTCAGACCTGCACATGCGCACCCGAGCTCACTACTGCGCATGCGCGCTCGGGGTCGCTACTGCGCATGCGCACACCGGCTCAGACCTGCACATGCGACCTCGAGTTCACTTCTGCGCATGCGCACACGGGTGCACTACTGCGAATGCGCACACGGGCTCACTACTGCGCATGCGCACTCGGACTCACTACTGCTCATACGCACTCCGGCTATCTACTACTCATGCGAACTCGGACTCACTACTGCGGATGCGCACTCAGGTTCACTACTGCTCATACGCACTCCGGCTCACTACTGCTCATGCGAACTCGGACTCACTACTGCGGATGCGCAATCGGGCTCACTACTGCGCATGCGAAATCGGTCTCACTACTAAGAATGCGCACACGGTCTCATTACTGCGCATGCGCACTCCGGGTCACTACTGCCCATGCGCACTCGGGGTCACTACTGCAGATGCGCATTCGGG